>JAZBHA010000078.1:67793-93549 GCA_037464855.1 Iselma pallidipennis | reverse complement strand
TTATCAGCAGCGAAAAAAATATATAAAGTGCACGAAAAACAAATAAATAAAGGTGGAAAATCGTAAAATTGGACGTACGCAACGTAATTTTGGAAATAAATATAATAAACTTAAATAATAATAAATATAGCTACGCTTACGTCTTTTTTTTCTAAATTTATCTAAATAGTTTTGTATATTTTTTCTATAACATTTATGCTACTGATTAGATTTTAAATTTATTCAGTTTCCTGTTTTTTATTATTTTTTTTTCTGTATACAAGTTTTATTTAATAACTTACATTACGTCCACATAGGGTAAGGCCAGTGGCAAGGGCAGTTGCAGTCTGTAGTGCATCGGCACGCAACACCTAACGTATCCCGTACATTATAGAGGAATATCCAGATATAAATAAATCCAGACGGAATTATAAATGGTGTTAGATAATTTTCACACTAAATAAATTAAATTTCTGCAATAATAAATAAAATTTTTGTATTTTTCAAATTTATTTTGCCACTTTTATAGCTTTATAACTGGGCCTATCTATTGATAATCTCTAAATTGTGTGTGCGTTTGATGATTTTCTTTCCTTCCGCTTAAATTTTCAAATATTTTCTCATCTGTATAAATATTTCGATTTAATCCATCATATTTCAGTACATAATTTTTCGTTTTACTTTTAAATAAACTATTTGTCAGTTTTTACGATTCTGTTAGGAACGAGTGATCAGATTTATAATATTTTCATTTACAACAAATGGACGGTAGAAATTGGGCCATTCGTCAGATTATCGTTAGAGAATATTAGTTTATAGTTTTTAAAATTTGCCGGACTTGTTACTTTGAACTGAATTTACATGAATGAAAACTGAATTCGTAAGAGTTACGGAATCTCGACGGACGAATAGTTGCAGATATGCAATGATCTATTGCAGAAACATACCAAGATGCCAACATAAATGTGCGAAATAGAAATAAAAAGAAGAAGAAGTAGAAGAAAGAACAGTCAATAATAACGTCAATTTCTACATAAATGGATCTAGTTAGGATTCGACAAAGAATTTATTAACATATAGAAACCTTACTGACATTTAATATTTGATATACAATTCAGATTTCAAGTTTTGATGCCTTATTAATGAAACATCTGCGCGTATATTGTACCAGATGACGTTCATATTTCCATCAATTTCAAATCTGATTGAATCTACAAGATAAAAAAATATAAAAAAAACTCAGGGAATTGCAGAGACGTTTATAATATTTGTCAGGATAGATTTAAATTTGTTTACATTTCAATCGTAAATATCCGAAAGTATGGAAAATTTAATTTTCAAGTTCAAGAAAATGAATGAGAATTAACTGAAACGATAACAAAACGAACTGTCGACTCGAGATTATGTAATGGAAAATGACAGTAAGTAGGTATGACTTCAGTTTGATCAAAGAAAAATTGAGATAACTTGAGAATCGTAAAAGCTAAAGTGCTCTTCTTCAGGCATACAATTTCCATTGGTATAGCAACAATTTAATTGTTCATCATTCCAACGGAATGCTTTTTATTACAAAATTCTTGATGGATGATGACATTATTGTATCGTTTCACTTTTTAGCTACAATTCATGAATGAATTTGAAAAGTCTTTAATTTGCAAAGATATTTTCGTGTTTTTTTTTGTTGTAATTTCTATAAACCAATATACACTCTGATGAATTTTAAAGAGGCTGTAAACATAATACGAGAATACAAAATTTATATTGGTGATTCATTTTGGACAGTGGAAAATTATACAAAATTTGTAAAATTTTTGGAAAGAGTAACTGTAAAACGGGTTTCTACAGAATTATAGAAATAGATGACTTTGACACGTTTTATTGATATTCAAGAAGAAATATTCATGTTTAGAAAGAAAAATTGTAATTTTTCACACATTTAAATGGATTTTTTTGTTAAAGGAAACAAACATTTTATCGTGAAATGGCTCTACCAAAATATTCCAACTGCAAATTGTTCTCAGGTGATAATTTTCGAATTTTATTATTATAATCCTTTCTTCCTGGCGGGATAATAATCTGACTAATGTAAAATCGATCTTAAAGTAGTTTAATTCCTAATTAATGGTTACTGTAATCGAATTTAATGGTTCCAGTGGTTGTGTCTTTGGAATTAAATTCAAAATTTGCTACAATCAAGATTATACAATGTTACTGTTCTGAATATTTTATTTAAACTAAATAATTAGTTGACTGATTGAAAACTGATTATCATACCGAATATTGAAACGGATGAATTTGATCAAAGATTCGATAAAAGTAGAAACAATAAAAAAACACCACGGAAACATATTCTTTGCATACAAATCTAGTGAGGGAAAAAAATCTCTACACTATTGGCTTAAAGGATCACGCATAGTGAATAGATAATATGCGACGACAGGAATATGATAAAGAAAGGATATCAGATAAGAGAACTGACCTAGAAACGTTACTATAAGTTCTTTCACTCTTAGCAGTGGAAAAAAAAATGTAAAGAAGCCACAAAAATAATACGTTCATAATTCATTTACAGTGTTGATTCTTGTCAGTTGTGATTGTTGGAGTTTTTTTTTATTTCCATCCACTTTTACAAATAAAACTAAAATTTATTTCTCTAACAGACAATCGAAATTATTCTCATTTACAAGTCATCATTATTTTCACTTGTTGGTTGTTGAACGTCATTTAGGACTTTAGTATTCCATATGTAGTCCCCATCGACTTGTTGTGCCTCACTTACAAAGAATCAGTTTTGTCATACAGTTTTTCAAACAATTATTCATACCATTTTAATCATGTTTTACCAGAGCCGGCTCTAGGTAGATCGCTCAACGCCCCTAAGCAGACACCTTCGTATCGCCTCTTGCACACATCGAGACCGTCTCAGAAGGCAATCATCACCTTTAAAGACTTGACGGTGATTTAATTACAGAATACCGTTTCACTGTCGTAATAGCTCTCGCTGACAATGATGACGACTTAAAGCTTACTTTCTCGCCAGTAGAAAGATTTCGCAATATGATTTTTGGAATATTTAGATATTCTTTTTTATTTACAAAAGTATACCTTTGCGAATAGTCTATATGTTGAAAACATTTGAAAACAAATAAAGAAATGATAAATGAAGTATACCTTTCTTTGAACATTCGCTCGTTCTCGTTTCTTAGACAAATAAAGACATTAGTTTTATTTGGAAATTTATTGTTATTAGATAATTTGAATTTTTGATTTGAAAGCTAATTTAAATTTTAATTTATTTGAAAAAAATAATAAACCCACCTACAGTTCTTTTTTCTTTTTAATAAAGTAAAACTTTTTGATTTTGCCCGTCTAAGATGTTGTTAATTAACATTAATTAAAAGATGCGTAGGTGTAATGAGAACTTTCCGTAACTTTTTGGGGATTTTTATTGGATTTGATATTTATAACAAGAAAAACTCTAATTTTCAAACAAAAAGACTACCACCAGTATCTACTTATCTGATAGTATGTCACTTTTGTAATTTCATCATAAATTACTACCAACAACTCCTATGAAAAGTGGTAATAAAAAGATATTCATTCAAACATAACTATGACAATATTACATCTCAGCCCGTTTCACAGTTAATTAATCTTCATGTGAACAGTTAAAATTTAATAAATGTCAACGTTTGCCAACGAGTAGGCTCAAGTGACATGTGATATTTATTGTAATTATCAACTTTAATCATAAATGTTTAAAGATATTGATATCACTATAATTCAAGTAATAAATATAACGAATTTGTCTCTTGTGCATTATTGATAATCGTCGTTTGTGCTACACATCAAGAACGGTTGTGAGGATGATGAAATATTATTATGTTCCAAGGGAACACATAATGACCATCTCCAAAAAGACACATCTCTTGTCATTAGTATGATATAATATACCAGCGAAATTGTCTCTATTTCATATTTTAGATTGCTGCAAGGACTCGAATCGTAATCCCTCTTGTTCATTCCATCCTGCTATTGTGTGTGAAATCAAATATTGTTGAAATTTATAATGGAATACTCTAGATATTTTGTAAGAAATTGGCAATTTTCTTTCACCAAATCTAATTTAAAATACTCTCACAACTGATCTCTATTCATTCGTTGTTATATTTGTCAAAATAATTATTTGTTGTTTTCCTTTGGAACGCTTCCCAAAGCTCAACTACATCCGCATTTGACGGTTGCATGTTACACATTTATAAATCATAGATGTGAATTCAACACCATGGATTTGTGAAATACGACAATATTTAGATTTGGTAGTTTTGAAGGCAAAATAGGTACAAAATCAATATGTTGTTCACTATCAGAATTCGTAACAGAGACCTACTCAAACTATCAAATTCAGTTCAGATTACGATAGAATTTTGCGAAATATTGTTGCGTGATAGAGTTTTTATACAAGGAGTGGCTAAAAGAAAAGGCTTATTCTGTTACGGATTGCTTCTGGTTTCATTGCAATCAAGTATTCGACGGTATAACCAAATATGTAGTTCAGGACGAGACCAAACCATTTTCAAGTCGACCTGATAACCTGAGCAACTCAGATCTTGTGTAGTCCACTCAATACGATATAAAGCAGTTCTTTTTGATCACACCTTGTATATACATTTTCTTCAATTTCATGAGCACTCATCGTTTCAATATAACTTGATGAGAGTGTAATTAACACCAGAATCTTGACTCAAGGGTATACGAAAACTGATGAAAATTCTGATCTAAATCGACAACATGTAATGATAGATGGGTCGTAGCTAATAACAGCAATTCATTCAAAAATAATCTTAATAAGTATAACGACATTTTTCAGACAAATTTTTCCTCATTTAAAGAACAATACAACCAATTTATTTCTTAACAGTAAAGAATCATTTGTTATTGTAAACCGTCTATTATAATTTGTATTGAAAAATTAGACAAATTCCTTAAATATAAACTACCCTATCTCTAATTAACTGTCTAAATAGCTAGATGGACATATTTTTAGTTAATAATAAAATTATTCTATCCTATATCTTTCCACAACATTAAACTGTATTTCAGTCAACATTTTCTACGCGTCGTCAATTTACGACCCCTGAAAGAATATCTCGACGATATTGAATGGACTTAACTTGAAGTTTTCCTTGACTGTGTTTGTATGTGACAAGTTTCAGTGGTTACATTTCAGGATAGTGAATTTAAAAGAAGATATTCGTTAAATTACTTGTAAAGAGAATAGATTCGTTCGATAGGAAAATTGAAAAATTGGATCAACTACGAAGCAAGAAAAGAACAAAAAACTATAGGAGTATTATTTACAAAATTTGCGGAGTTTTTTTCTAAACAATTTTATTGCCTAGAGGCAAAAACGTAAAATAAATCAAATAGAATGGAAACGGCCTGTGTCGCTGACATTTCGCAGGATTCGTCAAACTATTCGGAACGGAATGACGGAAACAAGAAATGGCGAATCATTTTGACGAGATTTCACATTTGTTGACATATCTCATTTTTATTTTGGTAACATAGCTGGCATGTTAGACGGATATATATTTTAGAACTAAGTCTACACGTGTGTTTTCTCCCTTACTTATTTGTATTACAAAACAAACACACGTAGATTTAGACATGGCAGGAAATATCTATATCTGAATATGTCAACGACAAATAGACTCAAAATTACGTATTGGAAAAATGTCTACAGATCAATATTGTCAAAAAGTATTAGGGGAGTGCTAACAGAAAAGCAGGGTCGTAGCTGGAACCAGGGTTGTTTCGAAGCATAGGGGCGTCACAAAAGTGCTAGCACCTAGAAGTTCAGAAGTGTATAGAAATAAGTCGATTGTATATTCTTTTTCATATTCATAAATAATGGAGAAATAGAATTCCTTCGGGGTAACTCCGGTTACGGTTCTGTATCAAAAACAGGTCATTTCGAAACTATGACCTTTGATCGGGCAGTTGGATTTGATTGAAAACAAAACTCGTAAAAATTTTTAATCTTCCTAAGTAGATTTCACGATACGTAGAAGTTTCTTGCGACAACAATTCGTCATTTTAATCCATTTTATATTGTTGTCATACTTACACGACATAAAAATGGGCAAAGAAAATATAAATTTATTGTATATCAACTGGGTTTAGAAGCAGCTCCTAGTGCTAGAGTTTAACTTTACGATAGGTCAAATAAAGCTATATGAAATCCAACCCTTAATGCACACACACACCCACACACACACATACCAACAACAACAACGACATAAAATAGAAATATACACTAAATATATGATTCAAGTTCAAGTCAATTGTAGAACATATAAACCGCCCTGGTGAATTTAATGACAACCAAATCCCAAAATTTCATCGTTTAGATAGGGTGGAAGAGAGATCGAGCGTGGGTGAGAAAGACAGAGAAAGAGAGCGAGAGAAATTTGCCATCAATTCATCTGAAATAGTTATTCAGGATATAAAGAAATACAGCTAAAGCTCAATAAAACTGAAGTTTACAAAAGTGCTAAAGCGAACGGAAAATTTTCGTTGTCATTGATTAAGTTTTCAGGAATGAATAAATTGTTTTTCTTTCAGACCAAATCAAATTTGACACTCGTTTTTGTCGCATTTTGTTATTGTTGTTGTGGGTTGATTCCAAAGCATAGGAAAAGAAAAAAAAAACGATTTATACGAAAAGAAAACGCTTTAGAAGGATTTATTAGTAGACATGCCAATAAGAGAAAAACAAGAAACACAAACAGACCACGGATATAATTTATTCTGTAATCTTGTGGATATGAATTCTCAATGGAGCCATTGATTCCATTCAAAATCAATAACGAATAATGAATTCGAAGTTAGTATTCAATTGTAACACGAAATATTTGAACCGTTTCTGTTAAGATTTTCAAAGGGCTGTTCTAATAATGTTGACTGGAGTCTGTTGCCACTTTAGAGAATAAAAGAAGGACTGTTGTTTTTATCATCCAACAATTCATTATTTCCATTCATTTTTTTGAGGAGATTTTCCACTCGATCAAAATTTACTGACGTGTGTCAGATACCAGTTTAGAGGATGGCTATAAATTTTATGGAAAACTTGGATGTAGATCAAAATAGTAGAAGAAATTCCGTTTTGTTTTTGACATTGTTGGCACCAACTGAATCGGTAATTCATTTTAAGAAGTATAGGCGACAACTGTGTGACTATATCTGGAGAATCGTTTTAAGAAATTCGAAAATTTATCTAGGAAATTTTTACTATTTATGGCAGAGTGAATTAATAAACTTTGACAAAACTAATGGTTATAAATTTTTTATAGTTAATTCATCTATGTGAAAAGCTTTTTTAGTGCAAAAGTGGCTCATTGTAAAGAAATCTAGGCTATATTTCCCGTTTTTTAGAACTTGTCTGTCAGTAACAGACACAATGGTAACAAATTGAAGAAGTAATTCGTCCATACGATATACTTTTTTGATGTTTGAATATAAAACTTTTTATCCATTTGTCTGGATTCAATTTGTCTGACGAAACAGTTCGGAAATAGTTACTTAACAATTAGGTACAGTCGGCCCGTATCCGTGAACTTCATTTCCGCGGTTTCAGTTATCCGTGGTTCTCTACAGCCGGAATTTTTTCACAAGTTTCTCCTAAATATTGCAAAACAAATCAACGACTCTCAGCCACCAATATTGTTTGCTCTTGACGTCAAACTATCGACATTGTTTGCTGTTCCTCCAGTTTGCTGTTCGAACGGCCAGGATCACCCGATGAACCTTTTTCTGACAATTAACATGTCATTATCACCTCACATCGTCTTGTTGTGCATAATTTATCAGTTGAACTTTAATAAACAAAAAATTATTTATATTTTACTCATTTATCCGCGATTTCAAGCATCCGCGAAAGGTCTTGGAACGTATCCCTCGCGAATACTGTATTTTCTCCTTCCTGTTTTCCATTATAGTGTTCTATCGAAGAAGAAACATTAATAAATAAAGTTTCAATGATTAGTTCCATTAGAGATGGTTCACCTTCAGAATATCGATGTGGCGTTACATAAATTTTGTACCTAAAGAAAGGGTACTATCGTTATCACTGAACGTAGGGACAACCGATTAAGTGATAAGACATAGGAATTATATATTCTAACGGCACCAGATTGCAGTATTTCTTCCATATTGATTAATTATAACATAGTATATGCTATTTTCATCATTAAAAATAAATCGTGAACTAAAATAAATATCAGAATATGTAAACAGCAGCCATGTTCCCAGACTTTTAGATACGCCACTGATCATTTGCTCACTATATTGAAAAATCATATTCTGGTTTCAAAGCATATGTCTTGAAGGACCTTAGGGTGTGTATACACGAGGAGATTTTTCTCTTCCAGTCCTTTTATCGCTGTTTCTAGAAATCAAGAGGAAACTATAATTTCTTTCTCTTCTAGAAAAAGAGGCGGACAAATTAGGAAAGAAAAATCTCGCCTGTAGGCACACCCTTAGCTTATAAAGTACAGCTTAATTCTGTTGCATCAAATTCGTCGACAATTTCTATTCTCTTAATACCCATCTTTATGGATTCTATTTCAAAAGTAACTTTTTGGAGTGTTTATATAGTGAATGAACGATAACAAAGCATAACGTAACAGTTAGATTTGAAAACGTAATGTTAAATTTTACGATATTAATAAAAGTACGGTTGCTTAGTTACTATCAAAGTCAGGAATTTTATAGAGGTAAGATTTATAAACCACCTTTGTCGATATTACTGTATTTATATCCTTCAACGGTCAATTATGCGATGAGGGGTTAAAATAATTTTCCTTTTACGATTATAATTCATATAGCAATAAATGTAGAAACTTTAAGTTTATAATAATTCTCCCAAAATGGCCCATTTGCGAATGGTATTGATATGAGTGAAAGTCGAAGAATTCCTGAAACCAAGCACTAATTTGGTTTAATGCAGATTTTTAATTGATCGTCCCCGGATCTGTAACAGTTCAACTAAAGTTCCGACGATACAGTACGGATTAAACGTTTCAAATCGTAAAACTACCAAAGTTACGGTTTGACTGATTACTTTAAAGTCTCTCGAGATATACGATTAACTTTTAAACCAAGTTTGAATACACATGCAAAAAAGGATGAATCGAATTTTTTGTTCCAGTCGATAAATCACAATTGACTTTTATTTCCAATTGAAAAACAACAAAAAAAGGAAATTAAATAAAAAGATAAAATTGAACTTTTCTGAATTCTCTTTGAAATTCCCGTTGAGTCTAATTAGAATTAAATAGAGTTCATTGAAATTTTCTGTACAATTACACTAAACAAGTACAGAAACATGTATAATTAATTTTGTTTTGTTTGTTTTGGTTCCAGACCGAACAGTTCACTATACTTTGGGTATTGTTTACAATGATTGTATTAGGAAATTCGGCCGTTCTAGTTGCTCTTCTTGTTAGTAAAAGTCGCAAATCACGGATGAACTTCTTTATTAGACAACTTGCTATAGCTGGTAAGTATTGACCTTTGACTATTTATATTATTAGATGTGCTTGGTTACTAGTTCGATTGCTTGCAACTATTGGGTATAAATTGATATTAAGACTTGATTTGAAGCTCTTGACTCTACTATCGTGTCTAGAGGATCGGGAGTAATCTAAAGGACTAGTTGGAAATCGATTCTAACTAAACACAAGTGTATAGGAACGGAAATTATGCCATTAAATTCAAAGCTTTTTAGCTACATTTTCTTTTAGTTTAGAAAAGATAGATGAAAATATTTGAAAACCTCGTATCATCTATCAAAATATTATGTTTTCTTTCGGAGACAATAGTAAAGATTTATATTTTTGGTATTTTCATTCTTGATACCTACTACTACTACTAGTAGCCAGTAGCCAAGCTAAATCCTGACATATTCCATGCCAATAAAACAAGAAAAGCCACAGACAAAAGTAAATCGTTCAAGTCCAACGTATTCGTTTTAACTTGTGAGATCAACCGATAAGATATAGTAATGTTAAGGATTTCCTAACTTAACCCCTTAAGCAATATTCCACTTTATTTCGTTCGAGTTTAACCCTTTGTTCTAATTTTTTTTGTATGTTATTAGCAATTGTTTTTTTTTGGCTTCAGTATATATAGAAAAACCCGTTATTGCTAGTGACTTTGTAAATGGTAAAGCTTGTTCTAGACTTGGCCGTTGGTTTGATCAACGTCTCAACAGACATTGCCTGGAGGATCACCGTTGCCTGGTATGCTGGAAATATCCTTTGCAAACTGATTCGTTTCCTTCAAGCGGTCGTCACATATTCATCCACTTACGTATTAGTGGCATTGTCGATTGACCGATATGATGCCATTACACATCCGATGAATTTCTCCGGCAGTTGTAAGTATTTACTCTTTAAGCGACTCTGTACCAATTAACAATAATAAGCATTATTTAGGGCAAAACTGCATTGGATTAAAAATATTCACCACACAAGCTGAATATAGGGTTATTATCTGCATTAATGCAAATGCAATCGATGCAATTCATGTTTAAAAATTCGTTGCACTTTTAAGAAAACGAAATCGTTACGGTTGATTTGCTGTTCAATTGATTTGGTATCTTTCCAACAACACTGCAATTGTGAAACAATCTCAAACTTCATCCTGCAGGCAATCACGCAACTTTAAATCTAATCAACTTAGCAAACAAAACTTTTGATCCTTGAAATCAACAAAGAAAACAAATAAGGAACTTACACTATTTCCTTCATGTTAGTGATTGAATTCAACAATTTATCAGGAAATGAAAGAGCAACAGTTCAATATAGGTACATATAAAAGAAAGAAAAAACAAGAACGCGTAGTCTTCGATCACAAAAACCGAGAACATATTCAAATAGAATTCTATAGAAACAAATTTAAAATTATTTGATGTTTATTGTTATAGTCTTCCACAAAAGAGGGATCCCAAATAGCTCAACCGAGACACATACACGAGACGGGGCGAAAAAAAGTAAACAACCCCCTCAATCGTTTTGTTTGATTCAGCAAAATAGGAGATAAGGTCTAAAATAAAATCTAAAGTGTCGTCAAAAACTGGGCAGCAATAAATACTTTACTTTATCTGTGTTTGTAGGGATATTTGTATACATTGAGGAATATTTAAATTTTTCCACAATACTAATCTTCTTGCGTTGTTAGAATCGGATTGTGTCCAAGTGTTTAAATGCTTTTCATCCCTAAGTTAACAACGATATTTTCAAGTTAGATCCAAGTTAAGAACTTGCCCAGTGTCATTCAATCTTTATTTCAGTATTTGCTAGAATCCTTCCGCCGGGATGTTGAGTCTTTATAGCTATATTACTATAGCTTAAATGATATACTGAAAAATTCAATTATAGTATACGAAAGTATATATAGTAAATGAAATGAAATTTCTTTTGATTGTTTCATATAATTCCTGTCAGTCGGACCCAGTTGTTGTATTAATATTTTAAATTAAACAACTTACAGACACACAAAAAAAATCTTTTCGTCTTTGTTGTTCCAGGGAAACGTGCAAGATTATTAGTCATTCTGGCTTGGATTCTAAGCGTGCTTTTTTCATTGCCAACAGTTTTCCTATTTGAAGAGAAACCAATTGAAGGTAAGTGTGTCTTTTAAAGTACCATAACTCATTTAAAAAGCCAATTAAAAAGTCGGCTTCCTGTTAATTGTAGCTTGATTTTATAGATCAAAGACCTTTCTACCTGTTTTTTTTCACTCAAGTTTTAAAATCTAACTTAAACAATTTTTAGATGTTTTAAATAAATAATATACCTACAGTTCATCTTTAACGTGAATAACTTCCAAACAACAAAATTATTCATCTTTCAATGTGGGTGTCATCTTCAAAGATTTAATTTAAGATTTTTGACAGGCAGAGGAGGATGCGACATAATTGTGAACATTTCTCATTTTGTCGTTTTGTCAAATTTGAATCAAACATCTATTTAGTTCACTAAATTAAATTTACAAACAGAAATTGTTAATTTTCATGTAATCACACATATTTTTTCATTTGGTTTGATGACAGAAAAAATTCAGTGAAAATATATAAGTCTGTCCTAGTCAGCAGAATACAGAGATATATTTATTGCCGTCCGCTTATGTCATTTTTATGATAGTTTATGATGAATTATTGGATTCAAGATATCGTATTTTAGAGACAGGAAAAAAGTAGTATTTTTGTAGTCAACTTTTCTTGTCTCCTGAGAGCTGTGCTTTTATTATTTTCTGTTTGGTGGTTATTTGATCGAATATAACTATTTCTCGATTTATTATCGCTTTGAGAAAACGCTTGTTTTTTTGTTAGTTAAATAGAAATTATCAGTGATTTCGGTCCTGTTTTCCAGACATCCCTCAATGTTGGATCGATCTTAAACAATGGCAATGGAAAGTCTATATGACATTGGTAGCGTTAGTATTATTCGTCCTTCCGGCCCTAATAATCAGTGCTTGTTATGCTGTTATTGTATGGACGATATGGACGAAAAGTAAACTTTTAATCCCAGTAGGTCACATTCCGATGCGTCATAGTGAGTATTATTCTTTTTTGTCGCTTTTACGATTTCCGATCGGCGTCTAGACGTCATCCCACACTATCACAGCTATAATAATATCTTTGTAAATACGTAGTATATAATATAAAATTAGAAATAATAAAATACGAAAAAATATAGATTTTATGAGTTTGACTAACATTTCGAACAAAAAAAAAGAGTAAAATATATGAAAGATTTATTGCACGCAAAAGGTGTTATTATGTCTGACACGTTTATAATTAAAATTTTATTTGTATTGTTTTATAGAACTTCAATTACTATGTTATTAAATGTCTCTCAGTTGTTTTTTGTATTGCCAGGACAAGTTAATTTGATGCATGTTACAGGTGATGACCATCGTGATAGACCACCAAGACATTTCCATGATGAACATGATTCACGGCGTGCTAGCTCCAGGGGCATTATACCTCGTGCTAAAATCAAGACTGTAAAAATGACATTTGTCATTGTTTTTGGTAAGTTATTTCTAGAATATAATATAATACTATATCTAGAATATAGTCGGTAGTTGGTTACAAAAAGGGGTGAATTTTTATTAATAGCCGGTGTCCAAATATGGTGGAGGCGCCGGGTGAATTACAGTAAACTCTCGTCAATCCGGATTCAGTTTACATTATTTGATAAATTCGTAAAAATTATGATATTAAAGGTATATTTACAAGTAATTACGATAAAACTCTGTTACAACGAATTCCACGGGACTCTAAAAATTGATTCCTTATAACCGTTATTTGTTATACTCGTAAAGTTAACGATTTTGCACCTGTTATTAATTTTTGGAGTTAGGTCCAGAGATTTTCGTTCGTTATATCTGTGACATCAAAGGAAACAGAAGGAAGTTTAAACTTTCATGACAATTTGTATGTGTTCGTTATAACCGAGTTACACTGTACTCAGAAACTTGAGAAATAATTGGTGCAAATCTTCATCTTTGTCTTCTCCTTTTTGAGTTTGAATTGCATCGAATAATGATGTAAACTCGAGAATTGTTGTGCATTGATATCAGTTACCTAGATAAATTATAAACTCCCACACTTGTTGGTGATTTAATTGAAAAGCTTTATGAAACTGAAAGTTGTGAACAAAACTAAATACAGTCAACCTCCGATTCGGCGTCCCCATTTCCCCCGACTGAAAACTGGCACTAAGGCAGGGGTGGCGGCGAATTGAACATATACACTATTATATAGGGCACTTTTGTTCTTATTGTTAGTTTTATAGGCGTTAGGCCGTGTCGGGTGGCGGTGAATCGAGGGTTGACTGGTATATGTGGTCCTTGCTTTCATTTTTCGTAGTAATTATTCGTAATATAAATGTAGGTACATCAAAAACGGGGATTAATAAATACTAGAAATCCCAATATTTTCATGAAAATTTGAAGTATTTAATTAATAACTGAGTTAGGAGCGGCTGTCTCCCTTTTAAATTAACTTTTTTGAAAGTCACGTCTTCAATGAACCGAAAACATAAATTTTAGCCAACGAAGAAAGTTTGAAGATCTAAATAAATAATACGATAGAAACTGATATGTTAACCCACCAAACATCAAAAATTTTACTACAAAAACTAAATTCTAATTTATGGGGGTCAAAAAGCTCAAAATATATATGTTTAGAAGTCCACAAATACATTCAAACTTCTTTTTGAGGAGTAAATTTGGTGACACAGACGAAATAATAGACGGATAAATAAAGAACGACCAGCGATAGGAAAGACAGTAGAAAACAAATTGATCGTGAGTGAAAGCATGGGTCAAATTATCGTACAACAAGAAAACAAAGGATTAAGATTTGAGACAGCAGTAACTAATTCTGATTTAAGCACATCTAGAGACGTCCAAAGAATAAATAAACCAGGATAGCTTAGTTTATAATGATAGGAAGTAACCGATACGTTAGATAGATATCCTTGGTTTAAAAAGAAATATTTTTATCGCCATAGATTTTATTGAATATTATTCTTATCTAACGACGAACCAGATGAATAGTTTGAACGAAAAAAGAGATCGTTATACTGATACGTTTAAGCTGTGATATCAATGTTTACGTTATCTGTCGTTTAACGCTTCGCTGAGGTTATTAAAGTGGACAACCAGTTTTATGTACTGACTGGAAAACTGACAAGGCAACGTTTGTTTTTTGTGGGTATCCGTCTGGAATTTTCATGGAATTTTCCCAACTTGTAAGACATTTAAAGAACTTTCATTTCATATAGTTTATTTGTCGCCCATTCTCGAGATGATCCCTCAATTTGGATTTAAAGATTTAAAATCTTATTGTTACAAAAATATGAGTAAAAGTACAATGAATAGATGAGTGGTTGGAAGGAAGTCTTTCATGTTTAATTAAAAGTACTGGTTTCAAATTTCACAAAAGAGGCTTTCACCTGCATCTAGTTCACATTAATACGTTATCCTTGGTGTAGAGAAATACTTCGTTTTAGTTATTATTATAATAACGAACAACTATACTTTGAAGGTACTTCTCGGTTAAAGCCGAGTAGAGTTTCCATTTCTGCATTTACTAAGCGATAGTTCGTTTATTCATAACTTTTAAGCACAAGTTTCGTGGATATTTCAAAATAAGGACCCAAATGAGGGACAAATTGATATAAGTTTCATGAAAATTCCAGGTGGGCATAAAACATGCTATTTTAAAGATGAAACAGTAATGAAATCAATACAGTTAAGGGTTATCATTATCTGAGTTCTCCATGAATACACCCATCATTATTTCATGTATGGGTGCGTTTATAGTAAACGCTACAAAGATAGCGTCGATACAAGCGACGAAAACAAATACATGTATTTCAATGTAGGTGTTCATAGTGGAGGAACGCTACAAGCGTCAAGCTAAGCTACATAGAAAGCGACAAATGTAGGAATCAAAAAATTTTGTTTTCTTCGCTTTGTCGCTATGTAAAATCATACTATTTTCACGAAAATTGACTATTTACAGTGCCAAATCAATGAAATTATTAGAATTAAATTAACACTGGACAAATAAATTTACTTTTTATGAATTAAAATGCTCATAAAGCCAAATATTTTTTTATTGTGGTTTGATTTAATGCAAATCTAACTGAATCTAGGCAACTTTGATAATTTCCGTTGAATGACAACAAGAAAATTGTTTGATTAATCAGTAGGAAACATTATTTATAAAAATATTGAACTATTCGTCTGGGTTTTTAGCTCAACGCTATCTACGCTTGTCGCTTTTACTATGAACACACTTTTCTTAGCTTGTCGCTATCTACGCTTGTCGCTTGTATCGACGCTATCTTTGTAGCGTTTACTATAAACGCAGCCTATTACTTGAAAATCTCTGCATTTAAAGATTCTTTTTATACTCTTTAGCGTACTTGTTACTTGTTAACTTGAATTTACTGTAATACTTGTTCAATATTTGATCGTTTGAAATGCTTGAAAAGAATTGTCTATTAATTCCATTTTGAATACGTATTGATAGTATCTATATTTGGAATATTAATTTGTGTGCTTTCAGTGTTCGTCCTATGTTGGAGTCCTTATATAGTATTTGATTTGCTCCAAGTGTATGGTCACATTCCAAAGACACAGACAAACATTGCTATAGCTACTTTAATTCAAAGCTTAGCACCATTGAATTCAGCCGCCAATCCTGTAATTTATTGCTTGTTTTCTACGCATTTATGTAGAAATTTGCGGTAAGTAATATACAAAATAATCCTATAGGTATTAAATAGTAGGTGTTTAGTGAATTATTCACATAATCATCACATAGCACAAAATCGCTTAAGACTTAGATATTGGTCGTTCTAAGGCCTATTCAAATTACAATCGAATAGGTAAATGGGGAAAGTTTTTTGACTGATTGCTGAATGAAAATTAAAAAATTCTCCATAGAAGTATAATTGAATAGGCTTCTATAGTGACACACTTCCTTTAAATTAATCGTTCTTTGTAAATACTTTTAGCTTGACTGTTGTCACCATCTTTCGCACTCAAGTAGATGACTTTTTCACAATTGAGTAGTAGTAGCTTCTCATAAAAACAAGAAATCATGATTGTTTATAATTTTCTCTTCATATTTTCTTTCTGTTTTTGTTTGTGCGAAACTAATCGCTTAAGTCTCTCACTCTCAGCAATCTGACAAAGGAATATTTTCTCCTTTTTCCATTTTATATAGATGCTGTTCATTATTAAAACATTTAAACTTCGATCCGTGCAGAAAATTACCACCATTCACATGGATAGCGAATTGTCTATCATTATGTGTACCTGGTATACATGGTACTGGTCATTGTTTGGGCTATGGTACTGGCGATTCAACAGGAACTGTAACAACATCATTAACGCATTCATCAAGACGTTCGGGATCTGGAACATCATTACGACATACAATTCGATTACAACCAGCATTAAATAACAGCCATAAGGTTGCCATCTCTGTTGTCTAGTCATATTCTATTATTATATCGTATAAGGATTATTGTCGAAATATTGGATTTTGTATAAAAAAACAAAACTAGGAGCTGGATAAATTTAATTGTATGTTATTTTCAAGCGACAATCCATCTTCACTATATCCTAAAAATAAATAATCTTATAGACAATACATTTATTTTAGAGTTTTCAACAAATTCATAAACAGAAACTTCAAATCAACTCAAGTATTTTAGAAGAATCGTCAATAGAATAGAAATATGTAGAGAATTAAGGGAATGGAACAGGGTGTTTTGATAATTTATCCAGCTCTTTTCAACGTCGTGTTATTAGAATTAAGCTTTTTTATCTTAATTGTTGAATACGTCATTTCCTAAATAATTTAACTTTAGTTCTTGTAGTTTAAGTTTTTCGTAACTAATTCAACATTAGAGTTATTAAATTATTATTATTTATTTATTTTTAGGTTGCGACTAGTTTCTTTTTTGTACGTTTTTTAAGTTATATCTATTGATGTTTTTACTTATTTATATGTTATTTATTTAATTCCACATATATCTACCTATGTCTTGTATTGTAAATTTTTGTAATATTTCATACGCTCAAAACAACGGAAAATATATATATTTTATATGTATCATTGTATTTAGTGTATTATATGTACAATAAAGACTTTGAAAAGGATCATGCGTCTTTGAACTTAATTTATAGAATTCCCGATTTTTCTCCAATACTTGCTGTATTTTATAAAGTTTAATTGATCAAAAGAAAAGTGTCGAATTTCCAGAGGTGTACGGTGCTACTTGATCGGAATCCAATCAACAGAACCACCACGGCCCTTCTTAAAGCATCGATCCTTATGAGGAAAGTTTCGAACGCTTTACATAACAACTTCAACTCTAGACTCACATAAGGCAGGATCTCGTTGAGTCGGTGCCGGTCAGATGCGCGGCCAGTCTAAAGAGAAAATAATAAGTTTGGGATTTGTTTGAATACAAGAAATACGGAAAAACAGTAATAATATGATTTGTAAATACCGAAAAAAAAAAAACGATAAATAAACAGGAATTGGATTCAATTTGCATCATAACACCATAATCGATTCGAAAAGTTATTAGAAACTGTTTAATATATTATACAACATCCATATTTTCAGTAGAAAGAACATAAATAAAGTGGTAACGGGACATTATGGCAAGATAAGCTGCGCCTTGGAAAAGCTTAAGAAACTACACTTTTCTCAAATAAATAAGATTTGTTACAGAAATTTTCCGTAATATTTCCACAAAAGAAGATATGGAAGAATTATGTGCAATAATAGTAGAGGAAACTGTGAGACCTTATAACGAAATTTTACAAAAAGACACAACAATAAAGCGACATTATAAATTAAACGATATTGGGATTAGGGAGTATTATATGTACATTACAGTGAACGTTAACGCTAAATACTGTTAGAACGAGAATAAACGACTACGCGAACGGTGTAACGTTAAATCTTGTTAGAAAAAGAGGAGTGACGCCGCAAAACGAAAAATCTGCTATTTGTGTAATTTGCCTTATTTTAATAATAAGCTTTAGCGTCAGCGGTCGTTTTAACGTGTGTATGGCACATAAGCCAAAATTGAGTAAAAGGGCCTTCAATGCGAATTATTCAATTCATAGCAAAAATTTTTTTTTTGTCTACCTCTCACGCTCGCTCAAAATAAAAAGCCAAACATATCCTTCCTTTCTGTGAAAATACAGAGGTAACTATTTTTTTGAGTTTTCTACAAGTGAAAAATTCGAAGACAAAAATCTCCCTGTATCGTCGTACTCTTCTACGGAATGTCACAAAGAATGGCACCTTTCTTTTACCAGATACCCCTGTAAATAGTTTTTGTTGTTTCGGACCTCCAGACTTACAATTAGTAACTCTAAAGTGCATCAAATATTTATTTAAAGTTGCTCTTGAAATTTGGTTCTATTGGTTTCCATACATTTTTACCTTCTTTTTGTTCATTTATCCATTATTTTTTCCAATTTTAGCTGTAAAAGCTCATAACACTTCTTCAAGCCTTCGCGGACTTTTGTGAGGACATCGCGGCCTCCCGAGTTCCACGGGTTACAAGTTAAGAACCGATGACCTAACTTCAATAAATTGTCTAACTAATTCTCCAGCTTTTGGTTGTATTGGTCGTCTTTTAGATATTCATGCTCTCATTCGGATAAGGTAGGTCGTTTACGGTGGGACATCCTGTACTTCTATCTCCTAGAGAAAATTTAAAAAGCCGCCTTTTCAAATAATACTCACGCATATCCATATAGTATAGGCTACCAATATTACACTACATGCAGATAGTTTTAGTAGCTGGTCGTAAGATGGCACTGTATAATACAAATATCGCAGTGTCACCAATTGTCTAAAATAGAAAATTACTAAATTTGACGAACGGAAAGTCCTCAAATGACGTCATATTAGTAGTAGATGCGTCATATGATTTCAATTCACAAAATTAAATAAATTAGGAGCTTTCACACAGACTTTCAGTTATGACGCTCAAAAAATACGATCTAGTTTTATAATTGAATTTAATAATTAAAGAAAACTATTAATAATTCAATTAAATTAATTAATTAATTAAAGAAACCGTAATGAACATATCTAAAAATAATTGTGTAAATATATGATTGATACTTTGTAGTGGACAAAAATACTTTTTATTGTTGTTTCTTTTGTGTGTGTTGTGAGTGTTATTTAATAATAACAATAATTTCTTTTTCACCGTCTTTTCGAAAGTAGTTCATTTTTTGTAGTGCAACAATATGGGTTTATTGTTTTCGAAATTGTGGAGCCTTTTTGGTAATGAAGGTAATGACTTTTTCTCGATTTTTGAGGTTAGAACTTTATATACCTATTTTTTTCATTTTTCTCTTCTAGAACATAAAATTGTAATTGTTGGTCTCGATAATGCTGGTAAAACAACGATATTATACCAGTTTTTAATGAACGAAGTGGTCCATACTAGTCCAACAATTGGTTCAAATGTTGAAGAAGTTGTTTGGAGGAATATACATTTTATTATGTGGGATCTAGGTGGACAACAATCATTACGTGCAGCTTGGAGTACTTATTATACAAATACTGAAGTAATTTTATTAAATTTTTATCATTAGTTGTTTATTGTTACTAATTTGAGTAATTCTTGTTTTATATTAGTTTGTGATAGTAGTAATAGATTCAACTGATAAGGAACGTTTATCAGTGATTAGAGAAGAATTGTATAAGATGTTAGCCAATGAAGAACTATCCAAAGCTGGTGTTCTTATCTATGCAAACAAACAAGATGTTAAAGGTTCAATGAGCCCCTCGGAAATATCCAAAGAATTAGATTTAACGTCAATTAAACAACAACAATGGCATATACAGTCTTGTTGTGCATTAACAGGAGAAGGGTATGTTGAACTTGAACTTAATTAATTAATCAATTAATTAGGTATTTACTGATTAAATATATGTATAGGCCAGGAGAAAAATAGTAAAAGATATTAACTGGAATTATTCTCATTTAAAATAGTGATTCATTTAATAAATGTCTTCCATTGATTAAATTGAAATAGTAAACAGTCCAATAAAAACGCTATGAAATGCATTTCGACTGCAACCATGTAATGGAATTCTCTTCGAACACTTTATACAGGATGTCCAATCTATTTAGATGCACATTTTTTAGTAGGATTTCTAACTTTCCTTTCGACTGAAAGTTTTTACTTCTCGTGGAATTTTTTTGTATCTAGAAAATGTGAGAGTTGATAATGAAAACACGTGTCAATAGAGCTTGTATTTTGTCTACTAGAGAGTTATGTTAATATCATTAAACGAAATATAGACAGGGTTTTCGCAGTACGTACGCTAACAATGACGGTAACGCTAAATCCTATTAGAAATGGGACGATTTTTCTACACTTATGTTAAATGGTAAATTTGTCTTGTTTGTCGGTCGACATCTAACGTTAACAGGGATTTCATAGCCAAACGATCCCAATAGCCTAATCTAATCTAATCTAACCCTCTTGCTCATACGGTACACGATTGTGTACATAGGCCTCCATAATGAGGCCAGATTGTCTTATGTTTAACGTTAACGTTAGGATTAGCGTATGTATAGCGAAAACGTCGTATTTTTAAATTGGTTTCTTCTTATCTCTAGCTAATGAAAGCATAAAGTTTGGTTGGACGTCTTGTATTTCATTTCCAATGTTAATATTGTTAATTGTTGTATTGTTCAGGTGTTTTCGATCAATTATTTCTGGTTATCAGTCATTTAACTTGTTATTTAATTGTATCCACGATCCTATTATCAATTTTTTCCTTTGTTTAATATTTTCTGATTGTCACGAAATTGTTTTTCAATGTTTTTTTCTTCTTGATATTTCATCGTTTATTTGTTTAAATTTTTTATACCGCCTTCATAATTTATAATCCCGTTAAATACTGTGAGAATAGATATCAAATTTATGCATAAACTCTTTTTTTTTCGTTTTGTTTCAGATTATATCAAGGTCTAGAATGGATAGTCAGTCGACTTAAAAAGAAATGACACAGTTAGTTAAATTATTCTTCCAAATTTGCATTGTTTGTTTTTTTCTTCTCTTCGTCTCTCGCTCTTTATATAGAAAAAATGGTTTGTATTATAATAACAGTTAATAAAACGTCGGCTTTTCTCATATTGAGAAATCAGGTTGTGTAATTATTATTCAATATTGTGTTTATTATATTTATAAAATGAAGTTGAGAAATAAAAGATCATCGACTGTTTCCTTATCTAATTAATATAATTTACAATTTAGTTTTCTAAAATATCTATAAAACAACTAAACCTCTAATTTATGTATAAATGTTAAGTTGACGTTTTTATTATTTTTTATTGTTGTTAAAATAAAATTAAAGTCGATACAACGTAAATTGTAAATAATAAAATGATAAAAGTATAAATAAATGCTCTTAATACAATCAGTGTGACGTATTTTTTTTTTTAATGATAATGATAAGTGTAAAGTTGTAAGAAATTATAAAAAATGCGTGAATTATTAGTGAACAAATCCCTGTCTCAAAGACAAATTATTAATAATCCAGGACATCATCACTACAAACCAGCCAATACTAGTGTTAAATTATCATCATTGATTAGTACAGATCAAACAAGTCCAGTATCATATGAACTTTGTCCAAATCGAAGTATTGATAATAATTTATTAACAATATTAGAGTCACGTTTCTTATCAGTAACATGGCTTGGAAATAATACAAATTCTAATATCAATGATATACCTGCATTACGATTAGCTGAAAACCTGCACAACCAAGGCTATATTGTTTTATTACATTTAACTGGACGCAATTTAGATAAACAATCAGCATTATCTTTATTGGATAGAATTCGTGATATTGGTATTAGAAATATTTTAGCTTTACAAGGAGGTGTGTTATCATTCAGATATCTAAATATTACAATAATAATAATAATAATATAAAGATTATACAAATTCTAGACCCTTCAACTATCAATACAGCAATGTTGGAAACACCGGATTTTCCATATGCTTCAGATCTAGTTCGATTTATTAGAGAACACTTTCAAGATTATTTCTGTATAGCGGTTGCAGGATATCCTGAAAAACATCCCGAATCGCCGAATACTCATCAAGATTTCATCTACTTGAAAGAAAAAGTACTACAGACTTGATTAAATTTTTTTCTTTATTAACAAAAAAATCTTCCAATCTAGGTTTCCAGTGGAGCCGACTTAATTATAACTCAAGCCTCATTTGAATATGAATCAATTGAAAATTTCTCTAAAAATTGTCGAAATTACTCAATTAACTTACCAATTATACCGGGAATTTTCGTTATTAATACATATCAGTCATTGGTTAAAATGATAAAGTTTTGTAATTTATTTGTATCAGATGGGGTGATGAAAGTTATCAACGCGAATCGCAACAATGAACAAGCAATTAGTGGATATGGTATTGATTTAGCTGTTAGTTTAATAAAAAAGTTATTGTTAAATAATGATAATTTAATTTGTGGTGTTCATATGTTCACACTTAATAATTTAGTTGTTGTGAAACAGATTTTAAAACGTTTAGGGATCATAGAGTCTCCAATTGAGAGACCTTTGATAACAAATTTCTTTGTAAAACAAGAAGAAAATACATAAATATAGATATTTTGTATGATTTTTTCGAAACCACAACCAAAAGTATCACGGAAATGCGGTCTGTTAGTCAGACTAGTGATGTAATTTGAAAAAAAAACAACTATTTCAATAGATCAGTGGCGCAGCCAAGGGGAGGCTATTGGGTTATAGTAATAGATTTTAATCAAAATTGTACCGAATAGAACATCCCTTCACAGCTTTCCAATTTTAATCTGTTCTAGGCGAACTAGGGTAGATTTATTTTGTACGGTATTCTCTCAATTTTCCATTTTATTAGTGAAATGTAGGAAATCTAGTAGTATGTGGTGAAATTAATTTTAATGTTATACATTAATGGTTTAGAAAATATGTGCGTGTATGGTTTTGTTGATGAAAATTCTTGTTAGTAATACGGAATACCTCATGTGAAATATAACGCGTTTATTTTACGTAATTGCAGATTAATTTTCTAGAATTATGATTACTTCGATTTCTCCGTATTTTCACTTCTTTGCAGTGGCGTAACTTCAAATTTGCGGCCCAGAGGAAGATATCCAAAATGGGTCTCCTCCATACCATATCGATGACTGTTTGTGTGCAATATGTGACATTTTTTTACCTTTCAAGTGGAGCAAAAATTTGCAAAAATCGAATTTACATGCATGGGCTTGGAGGCACGTGCTACATATGCCTCACGGTAGTTACACCACTGCTTCTTAGTAAAGAAAGTTGAAACAAGAGTGGTCTTTACAACACACACTATGCGTGTCTCTGACCATTTGTATAATCACACGGTTAAGACCGTGTGTGTAAAGTCCCCTATACTTGTATGAATGGATAATGAATTCGCCCGGCGCCTCCACCAAATGTGCGCTCAAATATTTTTTAATTGTACTTTTTAATTGTAATTGTAGACCAAGATAAGTGCACATTCAGTTTTTCTGTATGCATCGCAAGCAACTACAGTGGAGCCTATTTAGATTAGACGAAATGCCCAGGACACTGCTTCCATCCAGAAGCTGCCATCTATTAGCATGGCTCTATTACCTCGAATATTATGAGCTCATAGACTTCCGTCTATGATGAACTAAAATTGGCTTCAAAGTCCATAATAAGCGGCGTCAGAGACCCTTCATATGGGCAAGACAGAAGATACTCGTAGAAGTAGTCAAAAACAACTATTATTTGTAACTCTTGTCGTCGCCCACTTTTGGTCTAATAGATCTTTTTCGCATTAAGCGAATTAGTAGCTTATTAAAATAAGAAATGTGAATTCTAAGGCTGTGTCATTATCGATAGCGACTCAGTTGTCCGAAATTACAATAATTAAGTTTTAGTTAATGAATTATAGTTTACTCATTATCGCTGCTCTTTCATTTTTAATTCACATAAATAGTAAGAGCCGGCTCTAGGTGTATCGTCGCCCCGTGTATGCACTTCCTTGACACCCCTAAGTAGACACGTTTGTATCGTCTCTTACACACTTTGAGATGAAGAGGCTTGGAGAATAATGGCGTTATATTCGGTTTTTGTGTGATATAAGTGAATGAAGTGGGCACTGTTCGGACAGTGTTAATTATATCGTGATAATCAAGTTATCATCATATAAGATGTGGTTATAACAGACTTTTTAGTTAATCTAGATTTTCGTTTAACAAATTTTAGTCTAATACTGAATACCCTTTGATATCAACACTTTTGGGCTTTCTAAACTAGTTTTTCCAACCCTATCATATCAAGATTTATTTCAAGACAGGAAGCATTAATTTTGCGTAAAAATTCATCTACAGTTTCAGTTTTTGCAGTAGATTGGGTGTAAACATGTAAATGTTTTCACTTCCACCCTTCACCAATCCTATTCTTTCGTTTTTCATGATTTTATGAACTCTTTTTTTGTTTTTAACAACAAAATTATTTTACAACTTTAGTCAAATTCTTATATCTTTCGACGGACTATACAAAGAAATCCTATAGTTGAACTTTTCTTACGGTACTGACGCGCTTGCGTTACTGCCTCGCCAGCTCTTGTGGTACTTCTTGCGCCAAACACTGAATCGCCCTTTAAGTTGACGTTTGATAAGTTTAAAATTGTTAGAAATTAAAAAATGGGTGAATTGTTAGTGAAAAAATCTGTGTCTCGAAAACCAGTTGTTAATAATCCAAGATATCATCATCACATAGCAACCAGTACTAGTGTTAAACTATCATCATTGATTAATGCAGCTCAAAGAAGTCCAATATCATATGAACTTTGTCCAAATCGAAGTATTGATAATAATTTATTAACAATATTAGAATCAGGTTTTTTATCAGTAACATGGCTTGGAAAAAATATAAATTCTAATATCAATGAAGTACCTGCATTACAATTAGCTGAAAATCTCCACAATCAAGGCTATATTGTTTTACTACATTTAAATGGACGAAATTTAGATAAACAATCAGCGTTATCTTTATTGGATAGAATTCGTGATATTGGTATTAGAAATATTTTAGCCTTACAAGGGGGTGTGTTATCATTT
>JAZBHA010000078.1:33739-58923 GCA_037464855.1 Iselma pallidipennis | reverse complement strand
TTTTCTCGTTTTTTTTTCTGGTTTGTCTTATCCCCATATTAAAATCGACCGACTTAATGTTTTTCCTAACGATTTTCTGCTCACTGCAAAATTTGTTAAAATACTATAAATCAATGATGAGAATAGCATTTATCCGGTTTCAATGAAGCTTTGATTGAGAATATTACGTTACACGGTTTTGTTGGCGAATCATTTATTATCTTCGAATTTTTCGTAATAATAACCAGGAAAAGATGATGATGGCAAAAGAAAAAGAAGAGTCACATTCAATATTAACTGATGCGGGAGTTTTTAACGCATGAATTATATTGAACTAATTCTTGATTAATCGAAAATAACATCCAGAAAAAGAGGATTTTCAAATCATTATTACTTATGAAAGTTTATTTGAATTAGACGAAATATAAACATAAACAAGTAGATCATTCATAAAACTTTCAATGTTAACGTAAAAATTTCAACACAGCGGGCAAATTGGGTTTTTCTCTAATTTTTGAAACTATCTAGTTTCGTTTCCAATTTAAATTGATTTCCTCAATTTACTGCTCCAATTAATACCTCTAGATAACCACAACAAAATGGCTAAAACTATTTAATTGATCTAATCGTATAAGAGAAAACGAAAATCCTATCATTTGATTTAAATCGAATTTCAAATGCAACTTCCTAATAATAAATCTTCTCGTGTTTTTTCTTCTTCTCTCTAATATAACGAATTTCAAGATAATGTAATTGCATTAAGATTTATTTAACCTAAGAACCAATTAAATCCTACACATAGTGTTAGGTATTATAAAACATTAAATGCCTTCAATAGGATAAGATTTAATTAAGTTAATTCCGGGTCTCCCAGTCGGTTATTGTTCCAATGTTATGACAAAAATTACTGTGGCTGATGTTGGTCGTTTATGATGGTGATGTTGAAACTTGACACGAACGATGTAATTTTTGGCGAAAAATAAAGGAGATTTTCAACAATTTGATGAAAATATATTATGAAAAGAGAGATGATGAGATTGTTTGTATTATAAAACAAAGTAAATTGTGGTAGTTTCAAATAAGATTTATTTCATTATAAATGTAGTGGATGGTGGTAAACAGTAATTATAATCCAGTCCAGGGAGTAAGGATTATCTTTTTAACATTTGTCCGTTAATGAGGTGGTTCTCGAATAGAAATTGAGTGCGCAAAGCACCCAAATGTAAATAAAAAGAATTATATCCTTTGAAATGGAGAAATTATGAAAAATACCAGAATCAAAGTAGAGGTTTTTCTTTAATTCAGTAAGATTTCTTTATAATTTCCTAGTTTCATTAAATTTGTTTGTGTGTGTTATGAAATATATTAATGTCATATTTAGCAATTTTCGGGCTGTTGGAATCGTATGATGCCTCCAGGAAAAACTAAAAGGAAAACACAGAGAAAGTGATTTGATGTTAAAGTCAACAGTGGATTATATTCATAATACGAGAAACGTTTGAAGTAAAATTGTTTTGGCGCAATTTCAGTAGAATGTAGAACATCAATAATGGCAGGAATTCACTCGTGGTTGTAATATTTCGCATAACATCTACAATAATATTAGGTGGTTAACATTGTTTGAACATGATAATTGTGGTTTTAACGGAGATAAGTCCATTTATTTAAACAAACTAGAAATATGTTCAGAACAATTTTATGGGGGAAGTTCAAGGGTAGTTTCTAGAGAATTCTTTCAAAGGCAGTTACAACAAGTTTCCAAAATTTTGATATAAACTGTTATCACTGTCTTTTCAAATCAAATTATTATATCTTGAATTATGTTTACAAAGTAACTGGACATGGGCCAAACTTTTAATCAGCGTTGTTGTGTGCAAGTCTCAACAAAATAGAATAAAAATCCACCAACATCTGTACAAAAGATACTTAAATCGTTTTAGAACAATGTTTCCAAAACTATAAACTCGTACCAATAGTTATCCAGAATTTATAGTTTTATAGTTACGATTGCATTGATTCTGTTTGTTATTTCAAGTTGTTGTTACAAAATTTCGTAAAGTCTATTAAATTGTTTTGGTGTCCTTTATGAAGAAATTGCCAAATTTTTTCGCTCGTATTATTTAAAAATAACCCAAATACATAAATTCTATTATTATGTTTTAATGCAATATTACAGGAACAACTGGTCGTATATTAGTGTGATTTGGCGCACGTGATTTTCTCTCTACATACATACGATACTATAGAAAATTCAAGCTGGCTCATCAATTTTGGATATCATACCCGCCACCGGGGGCGGGCAGCTCCTCCAGTTCCAAAGATAAAGAAAAAGAAAAGGAAAAAGATAAAGAAAAACAATTACAAGTTGACGAAGAGAAGCGAACATCATCTAGGGAACAACGACAATTGGAATACGACGCTGCGATTAAGGTATGATACTTTTAACAATAAAAAAAAAGAACGGACGAATAAAGAAAAAGCGGGAGAAAAGCTATTGAGTAACTTCAACAATATCATTGTGGACAGTATTTCAATAGAAAATCAAATCGGAGATGGACAGAAGATTTATAAAAAACCTTTTTTCCTGGTGGAAATTGTATTGTTATCCTTGCTTTTTTCTTATACTATAAGTAAGATAGAAATCAATGGAATACAGTAAAACTCGGTTATAACGTTCACGGGACCTCGAAAATTGGTTCGTTATTATTGTTTTTTGTTCCATACGTGAATCGAGTTCTAAAAGTTTTGATGGTTTATCCATTACATTAGATAACAAATTGTTACAAAAAAAATACGGTTTTCCTCATTGTCAGAAACAGATAAAATTTTACGTTTACCGTTAGACCTATAAACAGACCGTCTAGTGATAACAGGAGGCACAAAAAATTCACCTCGTTATGACAGGTTATGAGACTTACAATGTACTTTTTACTGGACATACTGTTACATAAAGGTACATATCTTTCTAGAATTGAACGCGGCAAGTTTTTTGAATTCCCTCTAGCGAGTTTCGTTCGTTATATCCATCAAGTCGGTTTGTAATAAGCGTTAACAAAGTGCACTAAACAAATGTACGTTTTAATTGTCATGTAAATTTATACGTTTTACCCCCCGTGATTGTTCTATCCGAGTTCTACTGTATTTAGTTGGAGATTTGTAGATTTTTCAATGGTTCGATGCGGTTTTTGTATCTAAAAATTAGATTCAGTTCACGTAGCCCAGTTTCTCTTTAATGTTAGTAAACTGACGTCAGCCTTTTCTTTTTTTCGTTACGACTCAAATTAAAGAAACGGGAATCTATAAAATGTCTTCCTGTCTGTTTATCGGTACATTCCAAAGTAACGGTAATTGGGATTAATAGTTTTTAATTTCTAGCTGAAAACTAAACTATTCTTTTTAATAAATTATTATATTTTGGTTATATAATAATAGGAAAAAACCCTACAAAAAGAAACAGCTTGCAATAAAATCTAAATCAAAACTTATTATATTTTGTGGACGAAATATAAAATTGGGGATAAACGAAAAAATATTTATAAACGTTAAAATAAATCGAGATTGTGACGTAAATTCCCGCTATTGTTATTGCTTTTTTCTCGCCCAAATCGACAATATAATACAGGATTTTAATTAAAATAGCACCGAATAAAACTTGACGCACAACAAATTGAAATGTCATTTGCGATGTACAATACATACAATTAAACAAAGTCACACTTTTAATTGGATCAATCTTTATATAATTATGAATCTTTAATAAAATCTACGTAGTGAAAAAATCAATTGGACTGTGTAAACGGTATTTGTGTAAAAATGGTGGATGCGCCGGGCGAGCTCTAATAGCTTTCAATCGAAAAATGATTTAATATAAAGCTTTCTGTTGAAAGACTGTTCCAATATTGACAAATCTTCCTATTACATTATACAATATCCCTCTAGTTACTGTCAATTTCTATAAATCAATAATTGACCGTTTTCTCTACAAATATTCATTTATTGTAGATTATTCTCACACAATTCCGGTAAACTCTCGAATCTTATCCACAACAAATGCAATTAGTTGTAAAATCTTAATTGTCCTGCTGCATTATAGGAACACCATCGTTCACAACGTGAACAATGGGAGATTAGACAACTAGATAATGATCTACTCCATCAGAGACATACTGAACGTGAACGTGAACGAGAAGAAAAGGAATTAGCTGAACAACAACTTCTTTTAACTGATAGTGATCATAATCGTGATGAAAGCAACATGCAATCATGGTAAGTAACTTCCGAACAATCAACATTATCATCATCATCATTGTGAAAAAGTTGTAAAAAAGTCGATGGAAAGAAACGAACAAATCTTGAACAGAAAATAATTGTTGAGTTTTCTTTTTTCTGTGCGATCGATTCGCGTGCTAGTTTATTTGAAGGGAAAACATCAACATTTATTCAGAACATTTCAGAGTACCACAATTTATCTTCAACTTGTCGAAACAATATATTCTATCAAAACTTTCCGTGGAAATTACATCTGAAGATATTTATTTTGTATGATATGATGTATTGCCTGCAGGTGTTTATTTCACCAAAAATGACTCTTTCCGGCAACTGAATTGTTTTTCTCCCCCGGTTGTTCAGAAAAAACGGAAAACGTGCAAAATAACGTGACGGAAAAATGAATATTAAAACAAAAACATACATTGGTATACTTGACTGGAAATTTCGAATATTTCTTTTCTCAACGACAATACACACGTCGTCTGAGAAATGACTTTGTGAATTTGTCAACTTTAATATTCTATTCCAGCAAGATTTTCATAGGAAAGAATTGTTTCAGAGAGAAACAGGTGCCTAAACTTGATTGAATTGCGTAACAAATGTTATTTCAACATTTACAATTATTCCAAATAAGTAGTCTTGACGTGCTCTGTCGGGGATTTATCTTTTCTTTCTTTTAGCGGTAATTCCTCTAAAATTTTTTTTAGACGACCGAGAATTTAAATTTTAATTGAAATAATAAAAAAATCCTCATCCTTGCCAAATTTTTTGTAAAAGTCTTTATTAATGAGAGTTTAAGATAAATTAAAAGTTTTATATGGAAATAAATTATCTTAAAAGGGTTTCAAATGATCGATGGAAAGTCCTTTTTCTATAAATACCGATATCGATGTCATTTGCCATAGTTTGCAAATTATCCTCTTGTAAACCTTGTCACAATAATTCTACAGTTTAGACATATCGTAATTCCCAAGTGTTTTGACTCTAGCGGTTTGAAATCCCAAGAACAATCCTTTATTTGCGACCACTCTCAGTTAACAAGCTCAATAAATCTAATCTCTGTATTTTAATTAAATACATATTTTAAATGAAGTTTTTTTTAATTAAACTAACAGGAAGATCTTTTTCCAATGACTAATCATGAATTTTTCAAAATCAACGAAAGACTTCTGTTTTCGTTAAGCTGCAAAAGCTTCAACTTTGAAATTGTCCTGGTTTTAATTAAATATAAAATTAATTTTTAAGATCTTTGTCTTAGCGTTGTCTAAAATTGGACTTTTAATTAGTTTTCCGACTATTTTAATGCAATTAAATAGCTATTTTATTGTTATTAGTTGTCGTAACAGTCTGTTTTGGATAAACGATTTCATTTAAATTTATTTCATCTATTTTACGTTTATAATGAAGTCATTATGCAACTGAAAACAGCCTCGGTTTTGATATAGAAAATTTATTTTTTTAATATTAGTCACACTGAACAATGACGCGTTTTATTAGCACACGACCTGCAGGTTCACAAAAATGTGCCACTAAAAAATTTTGTTCAGAGTGCTATTAACGTATAGGCTCAGAAATTCCCTATACTATACCTAGATGTCTGATATTATATCGAGGGGCAAATTAAGAAAAATAGTATAAGCAGCTCGTTTCATAAGGCCATCGTCGCACTTGTGCTTTGGAAAACTTGCCGCTTCACGTTTTTAAAAGTCGAACGCTTGTCGAAATAGTTGAGTAAAGCTACACAAATTGGCGAAGAATTCTATTGAATTTTCTTCTCTTAAAAAGTGAATCGAACGAGAAAAAAAGGCCAAATTTCATTACAAGTAGAGTAATGGTGATAAACTTCAACATGTTCCAAATAAAGTCCAGATATCAGCCTAATCTCATCCACATAGGAAAAACTCACTTTAATCTCAAAGGACCATTTTATAAAGGTCTTCCTACCATTTTCGATTGGACCAACTTCAAGTGGATTTTTTTATTACGTGTTATTTAAGAAGTGAAGCAGTGAAGAGTGTGTACAGTATTCGTTTTATCGTCTTAAGGACATGATATCGAAGCTACTTGACACTACAGATTCAAGTAGATGACGACGACACCACCAGTCTTGACAGCTTCTGATCGATAAATTCTTAAAAAATATTTGAAAATAAATTTACTGAATATTGAGTTATCCAGAGAGAAGTTTAGAGTAATTTATCATCTGTTAAGGGTTGTCGTTAAGATAAAAGTGTCTTCTTTACAAGCCAGTATCACTACCTTGAAAAAATACTAATTAAAGTCACCAGCATATACCTACTACTGGTGGTTGATATTCGTTACTTTTCTTGATTTGATTAAATTCATTAAACGCTAACACAGCTTGATTTTTTCAGTGGCCACCTCCAAATAGAAGCCACCATTAGTGTCATTATGTTTGTATGTCACACTCAGATCTCAGAGATGGTAATACTTATCGAAAACGGTTTTCGGTCGAAAAAGAAAGTCCTGAAAGTTTACCTTAGGGTTGAGAATTACAGATTTCTGTAATCCATCAGGCTCTCTTGAGCGGTTATCAGATCAATAATTCTTCTGTAACAAATGCAATATTTTTTTATAATTTTATATACTGATGCGGGACGCTTGAGTTTGTGTAGAATATAAACCCACAGATTGACTTGCTCTAAATTGAGGTGATTCTGCTCTTTTCTACGTGGAAATATTGATAAATTGTGCGATTTTTCACTACGGCCGGCGTAACATGGAAAGCGAAGTCAGCCAGACAGGTGGACGCCAGCATTTGAGCTGGTGTGGGAAAACAAAATAAGAACACAATAAATAGGACAAACCGGCCCGGAAAATGATGGGAGACAGTTGAATACACGGTAGGGATAGGGTGCCAAATCAAGTTTTTCTGGGGGGTGGGAGTACCCTTGCGACGGCCCTGTTTTATATTAAACAGATACACTTGTTGCTAAAAAAAAACTTAATAAAACATTTCATCGAAGAATTATCAGAAAACTTTCTGGATTAATCTTCCACACATAAAAGAAACTTTCAGTTATAATTTAATTAAATTTAGAATTCTTTCTATAAAATTGTGTAGATTAGTTATTAATTTCCTTTTTGATGGCATCGATTTATAAGACAGGTGACATAAGACACACCGGGACATTTTAAAATAGTCGGTAGCTTTATGTAAAAAAGACACACAGATATATATAGAGGATAATGACGTCACGGGATGGCGGGATGACGTCAAGACGCCGCCGACATCGATATACCGCCTTCAACGGTCGCACTGCAGTTTGCAACACGGAAACCTGGCTAGACTGACTGGTTGACCTCTTTGCCTTATTGCAGACCATCATAATTCCATTTTTGAGTATAATTTAATTAGATATTGTCATTAACCAAAATTTTTTGCTATAGTAATAATAATAACAATAATATAATAATAATAATAATAATAGCAACAATGGAAAGATGCACATTTGATACAAGATAATGCTATTAAAACTCCAAGATTCTATTTAAAATTTAATGTCAGAAAATTCAATAAAAACCGTCTGCTATGAATAGCTGTGCAGGAGTCCCTACGTTCATTTCCTCTTTAAAATTCTCAATTTTACCAAGCTGGAAAATTGTGAATTCCTAGCAATTAACCAACTTCTAATTCGGGCATTTCCACTGAAAGTACTCAGTAATTGTCAAAGTTTACAATTTCAAAACATACATATATCTAGAATAGAACCATCATCCATCATTCGTGTTTTTTTTTAATTAATTTTTTTTTATAAAAGGACTTGTAATAGCAAAAAATTGTATAGTTTTCCTCACTCAAATTAACAGTGACAAATATAACTCCTCATTTGGAATTCCTTCAGGTTCTCATTGGGGGAAACCCATTAACGATATTATGTTTAGAAACAACAGTATTGTACGAGATGATTATAGGACATTTTCTAATTAAAAAACAACAAAAATGCATAGAATGTTTTTCATTGCTGTTTCGCATTTTTAAATGATTTGTTATTTCCATTGATCCGTTTTCAGGGGGAATTGTACTTGCAATTACTTGCATAATTGCATTGTAACCCACTAGTTATCTAATTGTTGGTAAGATTAACTAAATAATTAAGTGAATTTAAGCCGTATCGTTCGACAATTAAGCGAAATTTTCGGTATTCAATCACCCGTTTATATTTCATCTCGTCTCTTTTCACAAACGATTATCTTATATTCGATATAACTCAAGCGGTAGGCTTTTTTCCACCTTCAACTCAATATTTGGAAAGTTGTCAATCATTTTCCTCACACATAAACCCAAAAGGACGATAAAAACATCATCCATAGACAGAAAGACAGCTTACATCAACCGAAGGCGGGAAGCATTAAAGAAAAACAACTTAAACAGACAAAATAGATTGAAAAAAAATCCTGGCGCATTGTATGTACAATATATGTATGTATGTATACACATATACATATACATATTATATGGTGTAGTCCTGTAGCGCAACGCGTACAGGACGATTTCAGCAACCAGCCGACAGATAGACAGGGCCCCTGAAAAGCTTTCGCTTCAGTTCGTCCTGAATCGAGGATATTCGTATTAGCTGCAATGACGAAAACTCAACTGTCCATACTATAAGATCGTCCTTCCAACTGTTAATTTTGTTATTTTATATATAAAATAATGTGATTTTTATAAATTAAAAGATTTTTTTTCAATAATCGAGCATACAAGAAACGTCCGTCGGCATTATTTTTTCAATTTAATTTTGTAAAACGGAAACAATTACGAGAAAAAAAAGGTTGTGATAGTTTCGAAATAATAATATAAACTATTTAACAAATTCGGCGATTTAATTTGCAATTAATTAAAAAAAGCGACGATAATCTTTGGAATGTTATTCGAATTATACGAAGTTTTTTAAATAAAAATTGTTTAAATAATAATTATATACGGATCTATATAGTGGCGTTTTTAGTGGTTATGAAAATAGATCTTCCTATATATAGGGATATCGAGCAAGTTCAATTATTATAGAAATTCCCTTTCTATTATTGATTCGAATTAAACAGTTATTGGAAAAAAATCGATACACAGTTCTTCCCCTTTTAAAAGAATAGTGTGATATAATCGTAGTAGCTACAAAATCAATTAATTTACAAAATTTTAAAATATCTAATAACAAGTATTTATTATAAATAGAAACCGTAGTTTTATCGAAATTTTTTAAAAACGAAAAAGGTTAGTTTTATTTTAGTTTTGGTCGCTTGACGATGTGCCAATTGTCGCCTATAAAGCATGATGAAGTCTAAAATCTAGTTCATCTTGATATTATTAAAACACACACACAAAAAAAAATAGTACCTATAGCTAGAAAGTTTATTTTATTTGTTGCAGAATTTATTTAATTGATTTTCTAATGTTTGATAATAAATTTTCTTGTTGTCAATGGTAAATACACAATTTTTCTTCTTTGAATGTCACAATTAACTCAAACCGCTCACCTATTTAATCATTATTTATCGTAATTAAGTTTGCTATAATTTATTAGAATAATCTTCTCATTTCCAGATTGTTTAAATATTAAAATATAAAATTGCTTGCCTTATATTCGATTTGTATGAAAATATATACCTGGTAGTGCCTAAAAGCTTGATGATATCTAAAGAAACCAGCAATATGTAGACGAGGACGATCTTTGAGAAAATTATAAATATTGTTGAAACGATCGATTTTTTTAGAAATTCATAAAATTTGCAATTGCTAGTAATTTATAAAAACTAATTAATGATTAAACGAGAAATGTCCCAAGTTGCTTTGTGCAATTATACTAACAACGATAACAATAATAATAATGACAACACTAGTGAAGATTCCAGCCATGTACCAACTATTTATAGGTAAATGTTCTTCAATTATCTTTGCTCTTTTTATAGTTTTTTGCACAATTTTTTCAAAACTTTGTCACTATTTAATACAAATTTATTGTTCCACGGTCGGATATTATTGCTTTGAACCTTTGAATAATAAAACATTACGCATGTGTGTTTGTCAAAATTGAACCACGTGTCCATTATCCAACCAATGAAATTTTGTTATGATTTTAAGTATCAGGATAATTAGAGACATATCCTGTATATCTATCTACCTAAATTACCAGTATTGAATTATTATTATAGATTTGTTTCCAAAAAACCGAAACAAAACGTCAAACAACTCTATATTATAATTTTCCAAAAACACTGTTTATTTTTGGATTTTAGGTGCTCTAATACAGGTATGTGTTCAAAAAACGAACAAGACCCATCGGAGGACACTTTTAGTGCACATTTTCCAATCGGTTAGTTGTACTTTGAGCATGTTTCTATACAAACAAATCATCAATATTACATAAAAATTGATTCTAGTTTAGAGCTAAGCGTAGTTGTACATGTTGTTTTTGGAGCTACAGTATAGTATTAGTTGCAATTTATTAAAAATTTCTGAAAAAAAAAGAACAGAAACAGGCCAAAATTTTGTGGCCAGTGTCTGGAATACCAAATCGAACAATCTAAAACAACAAAATTCTCATAAATTAATAGAAATGGCCGACGTTGTTCTGCTCAAAAGCAGACAAGTTCCTGTATTATTTATGATCTGATAAATTTTTCATACGACTGTTGTGGACTTTTTGTTCCTGTTCTTTTTGTTAAATATGTATCTGTGGTCGTGTACGTGTTATCACTACGGTGATGACAAATTGAGAATTAATTCACCAAAAACCAAAAATAATATATTCCTGTCGTAATGTTGCTTTTGTTGTTATCAATATTTGAGAAGGTACATTGTATTAAATATGAGATTTTCCAAATGGAAATACCGCCAACAATGTCAATCGACCGTTGGCCAATTTATTATTTATAAAAGTTCCGGATCCAGTTTAGGGTGGAAGCAATTATTTAAAAAAAGCCAGAATAACTCTTGTAATATTCAAAGAGAATACTTAAGTTCTTTCTTTCTTTCAAGAATGACGTAGATGGAGGAAAACGAATCAATTTCTAATATCTCCGAAATATTGGTTGATGCCTAATTCCATCTACAGTAAAGCCGTTTTGGGAATCAATTATTTAATGACTTATTGGTATTCAAAGCACAGGGTGTTTCTATTAAACCCTGTAAGTAAATGATGGTGGTGGTAGATTTATCAAGAGGCGCGACACCACTTCCAATAAATTTATCTATATTTTCTTGTTAGTAATTTATTAAAACGACAACCCCTTCGGCTGATGTAGTATTTTAATTGTCCCCTAAAATGTGTACCTACGTTAGATAGAAGTCACATCGATCGTACTACATTCCAGCTAGTATAACTATAACTAAACACTATTACTACCCCTTTATAGAAGCGTCAATGCATAAAATAAACATGAACCATAAAATATAGAATACCATCAGACATTAACCAGATCAATAATCATCATCATCATCGTTATCATTAGTTACCTTTCAAATGAAACTGTTACCAGAAATTTTATGATAGAGTATAAGATTAGTCCAATTTTTTCCCCAACATAGAGCAGTTTGTAGTTGATTAGGAAACTTTTTTGTAGGTGTAGAGCACCAATCGCAAGTTTAGACTGCATGGAAGAATTTAGTGCTGGCAGTGCCCTTAGTGCCATCGCCGATCGCCCACCCACTGATGGGGCTATTACTAAAGAACAACTTCTATTAGGTGGTTTAACACATTCCACACCAGCAGCCCCATTACAATTACCTAGACAAACGGGCGTTACACCGGGACTTCGGTATCGAAATTTGGGTAAAAGTGGCCTTCGCGTATCCAATATTGGATTAGGTAAGTTTATCAAACCAACACTAATTAAAGAAAGATTTCTGTGCTGGAAATAAAAGAAAATGTTTTTGTGTTTATGAGAAATTTTATTGGCGTTTTCATTGGAATGAAAGGTGGTTTTTCTAGGTACTTGGCCAACGTTCAGTCCTAATGTCACTGAAGATCAAGCCGAGCAAATAATCGTTTTAGCCGTAGAGAGTGGTATTAATGTGTTTGATTTGTCTGAAGCACATTCAGGTATATGATTTTTTTTTTGGTTGTAAACATGTCAGCTCATTTTCTAAACTATGTACTAACGAAAAAAACATCTCTTTGTGTATAGGAACTAGAGCAGAAGTTGAACTGGGGAGAATACTAGCACGTCGAGGATGGAAACGGACATGTTACATTGTAACAACAAAGATCTACTGGAGCACAAGGTATGCAGAATAAATATCAGATGTCAGATAAGCTTTAGGCAAGGAATTCTAACAAGGAATAGAGATGAAACATGAAACTTTTCTTTGTTTCATCGTTGTTGTTGTTATAGCAATACACTCGCTTCTGTTCTAATTTTGGAAAAATATTTTTATAAATACACATGTATGTTGTGTCTGTCAACAAGCGATCTTACTGTTCTCCAATTCCAGATCAGAGGAAAGAGGATTATCTAGGAAACATATTATTGAGAGCGTGAAAGCTAGTTTGGTACGTCTACAGTTATCTTACATCGATGTTGTCATTGTGCACAAAGCGGATCCTATGTGTCCTATGGAAGGTAAACTTACTTGACAAAATTCCGATATCTCATTGAAAACACATAACAACTAAATTACACACAGAATTGATAACTATATATTTCATATTTTGCAGAAGTGGTACGTGCCATGCATTACGTAATCTCCCAAGGATGGGTAATGTATTGGGGTACAGCCCGATGGTCTCCAGTTGAAGTAATGGAAGCATACACGAATTGTCGCCAATTTAATTGTGTCACACCGATTGTGGAACAAACTGAATATCATATGTTTTGTCGAGAAAAAGCCGAACTCTATATGCCTGAATTGTACAATAAAATCGGTGTTGGTTTGATGGCATGGTCACCAATTTCAATGGGCTTATCACAGGGCAAAGATGATAGTAGTATGCAGTTATTTTCAAGGGCCAGTTTTCGTAATAAATACAGTTCATTCTCGTGGAATGAAGATGAAACAATTGCTCCAAATAAAGATGTATTTAATAACATATATACTTTAGAATTTAGAATTTTATGAAAAATCTTTTACAGACTTACGGATGGAAGGATCGAATTGTTCAACCAGAAGAAACGCGCAGACAATCAGAACGTCTTCGGGAATTGAGTGGATTAGCTGATCGACTTGGTTGTTCTTTAGCACAATTGGCTATAGCTTGGAGTTTGAAAAATGAATCAGTACAGTGTCTATTATTGGGTGCTAGTTCAGTAGTTCAATTATACGATAGTATACAAGCGTTACAGGTACTTTAGTAGAGGACAATCCCCGGGTTACATAGAGACTTAGCCCGTTTTGGAAAAAGTGGTCACACGGTGAAACCAGTTGAAGATTTTCAGGAAGTCGGGTTACCGTTGAGTCCAATTTGAGGTCCCTCGACCTCCTGAACATTCTCCTTATACTCATTTCCCCGTGTGACCACTTTTTCCAAAATTGAATGGTTCTCGACGTAACCTCGGGATTGTCCCTTGTGCTTTTTGAAAGAATAATTTCATTGAAAACATTTCAGCTTGTACCAAAATTAAATACAACAATGGTAGCGGAGATTGAGCGGATTTTAGAAAATAAACCTTCTCGACCACCAATGGTGTCAACATTGGCGCTTAGATGACAATCAATGTGCCCCCCTGGATCGGCTAGGTACTTCCAATTTACCTCACTAATTATAATAATAATTATAATTTTTATTTTTATTTAGTGGCGGCCAGGGAGGCACGAGTAACACAGACAGTCCAAAAGATGAGGATATCAGCAATACAGATACGGATACGAAAGATAGTCAAAAATTACCATTTTGTGAGATTCAGTGACAAAAGGTTACCGAGTTTGTTAAAACTCGTAAAAGTAAAACACCCGATGAGAAACCTGTTAAAGAGAAAGTTCGTTGGTCCTATAGTCCTGATGAAGGACCAAAATGTACAACTGAACCATTTATTGTTAAAAAGAAAGAGAAGAAAACAGCCCAAAGTCCAGTGCAAGTATGAAAACAACAACAGAATAATAATGATGAGATGTTAATTTGAATAAAAAATTGTAATAAACTCTTGCATTGATTAATGCAAAAGAAGATAATGGAAATCTTTTTAGTAATTGCGCTCTTTCTTCCTTACACAAAAGAAAGGTTTTGTAGGCATTGTTTTAAATGACACGTGAATTTTAGACGACTTTTGCCAAATTGACACGTAGCTGATAAACAAAATTTGAACAAAATTTTAGATGATTTCCAAAGAAGAAATGACACTGCCTGGTGAATGTTTCGATGGTTAGATTGATTTATGCACGACAAAATAGCGCTTAAATCGCTTGAAAACTAGACGAATTATAGTGCAAAATCAAGCCATATCTTAAACTAACAAAAATGTTTTAAATTAAAACTATCATACATGAACAACAATAAGGCGTGATCTGTATATAGGTAAATATATTTAATTATTATTGATAGATAGCTATTTAAAGGGAAAATGAAAAATATAACGAAAAATGCATAAAAATTATGTAAATCTTATTGAAAAAAAAATCTATACAGTATTTTATCGCAATACTTTGTAAAATTTGTCGATGATAATAATAATAATACTAATAATAATAATAATAATAATAATAATCTTTCTTATCCTACGTGACCAATATCGTCATTCTATAGTAATTTTACGAAAACTCTATTATAATAAAAAATGCACACATTTTAATATACAATATATAATAAAAATACAATAAAATATACAATTAACTTCGAATTTAGTGATAGTTAGATAATAAAAAAAAATTGGAAAAAATTGCATCAACGGACTGTGCATCCTTTCTATTAGACGAAAAAAAAATACCAAACTATTTATTGTAATTAAAATTTAAAATCGATGCAATTAATCCAGTTTAAAGGCAATTTTCTTCGATATTAATTAGAAAATTGTCGAGTTATTTTTAAAAAATAATTTCTATAATATACAATCGACTTCTTTATTATCGTTAATTTTCGTTTTTGAAAATCTATTTGTAGTGTAAAATGAAAAACAAATATGCTCACGAATTTGTTGAATTTATTTGTAAATTTTAGAAAAGAAATCTTGTTGACTTTACTATTACTCTTAATCCGGTGGGATTCTGAACAAAGTCGCCGTCATTGTTGTCGTCAATGACGACTATTTCGACGGTATTCTGTAAGCAAGTCCTGGTCAAGTTCTGAAAGAGTCGTACAATAGTAGACAAATATACAGAGCGAAGAGTTTACTCATACTTTGTGATGACAGTAGAATGAGTCGACGAGGACTGTGCGCAGAATACCAAAGTCCTCGTTGAGACTCAACACGAAGATGACTTTGTTACAGATTCCCGCCGAATAGTAGGTAATTTGTTTTGTTATTCAAATTCTATAAAGACAAATATGTGATTTTTACTGTTCTTACTTATAGATTTTATAATAGATACTGAGATATCTACTGTATTTCATTAAAATTAACTATATAGGTATATTTGTGATCATTTAAGAATAATTATTATTAATGATAATTAGTGGGATTTTTAGAAATTTTAATTAACCTTTATTAAATAATTAACTAACTAATCAAACATATCTAGGAAGAAGTTAGCAATAATAATTTTCGAACGATCTGAATTATTAACTTAAACACCAAATAATATTTGAATGAATTATGTACGAATTCTTTTTTTTGTTGTTGTTGTTGAATTGATTGGAAATGTTACATAATTGACGTAGGTGTGCAATATTAATTGCGTTATTTCCACAGTCATATCACCAGTTTAGCTCATTGATTGTTGTAATTTTTAATAACAAAACGTAAAATTTCTAGAAATCCCCATGCATTTGTTCAAATACTTACTATATAATCAATCTGGCACTTTATTTCTATTTCTCTATTTCCTATTTTTGTCTTCTTATCTAAATGCTGGATTGTATTATTGAAAAAAAACTACAGGCATTTAATGGCCTAATTGTTATGTATATAAAAGAAAAACTAGCTTATAATGGCTCAAACACAATAAGAAACCAAAAAAATAAAATAAAAAAAATTATTAACTACTACATCTTCAATTACCATTTTGGCAATGGTATTGTGCAATACTGTATGCTTGTTTTCTTTTCTTATTGAAAAAAAAACTTATTATTCAAAAAATTTGGTTTCATTTCAAACACCTCATGGTACCCTAGAAGATCGTGACAAAAACCGCAAAAGACAATAACGGTTTTCATAAATTTAGTTTAAAATGTTTATATTTTTGTCCCTGTGTAACCACATTTATTATTGTTATTAACTGTTTGTGTTATAATTTTTTTGAAATATGTTTACATTGAACGTCTTTTACGTGCAGGTGAACGGTGTAAGTAGAGTGAATCAGAAAATTTCCTGCTACATAAAACAACAACAGATCCTGGTCCTTTTATTATTAAATCTGAATAGGAAAATGTGTATAGTTAACGATCTTTGCATTAACGGTAAAGTAAAATTAGTAAATAAAAAACTTATTTTTGAATTATAAAGGCTTCGTTATTATTTCGGGTTATCATCTTGCCTCCGTTATATATAATCTTAGGACTTGTTTTCTGTATGATGCGTCTTTATATTGCAGTAATTTCACGGTTTTCTAATTTTCTTATTCGACATGTCATTAAGCTTTAAATGAAGACTTAATTAATTTTCTTCTCATCAAAATAAATAGCTACTTAATCCCTTTTTCCTGGCAAGAAATTACAAAAAAATAGATTAACAACAATTTGGAAATGGGGATTTTGTAATCGATATCAAAGTAGAATGAATGAATCGTCAGTAAGTAGTTTACGAGTCGTACCATCAACAGTAAAACGTTTAAAAATGTAACATTTTTAATTGTTAATATTAAGTTATTTGAATACTTTGCAAAAAAATTGTATTTGCAGTACTTTTCGGTCATTACTCTATAGAACACTAACAAAGTACAGTAGAACGTCGATTATCCGGAATCATTTAACAAGCTGATATTTCCTTTTCTTTGATTTACTAACAGTAATACTTAGGCGAATGTGCCTAAACGTTCGATTATCCAACAAATTGAGCTTGCCCAAAATAGTCTCACTATAATTACTCCCGGCAATCTAGGCTCTACTGTACTTCACAAAGAAATTTTCACACTTGTTGCAATTTCCTAATAAATATTGTTGACCACAAGGCCGTAAAACAACGTGTTGTACAAACCCTTATCAAGAAATCATTTAGTCAAGACCATAAACATCACGCCATTTAACTTTAGGGAGTAACTATACATGGTAGGACACCCTCTAAGTTAAACGATCATCCGATTATAGCCATAGAATAAAAAATACACTTAATGTTTTGTGTTACAATTTCAATTTGTGGCGGATCAGTGGCTTGACGCCTCAGGATCATAGCTTCAAACTGCTACTAAAGTCGTTTAAAATTTCCAAGGGAAGGGCCTTAAAATGCGGTTACGCTTGGCTTGGGGGCCTCCAAAGATTTAATCCGCCGCTGTAAGTAACAAATGTACATATTTTAGGTCGCTTTTACGTGTTTTTGATAATTCCACTCCTGTCCGGTACCGATTGTGTCGAATTATCGAGATGTCTTGATTAAAGAGGCGATTTCTGTTTACCAAAATATTGACTATTTGATAAAATAATATCAATTTTCCATTTACATTTAGATTAAGAAAAGAATAAAACTTGAAAAATTGTCAAAAATTGATTCCATTTTCTTGTAGAAATCTTCTAGAAAACAAATTAAAAATGCATATTATTATTTGAATTTCATTAAGTTTTATTTGTCAATAAATTAAACAAAATCAGTCATAAACAATAAACAATACAATACAACTATTATTTCTTCAAATAATAATAATAACAATAATAATAATAATGATTAAGGCTCAACAATATCACCTGGTGACTTGTCGTACTTCTGATGAGTGCCCCTTTTCCACCATTGTTCTTGGAATGGCAACAACCTTTTCACAATATATTTATATTGTACAGTCGGTGTATTTTGATATCGTAAAAACCTATATTGGACCTCTTTAGTAATATATCCAAGGGCAACATGAAATTTGGGAAAAAAAACATACAGACAAACAAAAAAAAACACGTACGCAAAATTTTACCATTTAACATTGATGCGGCCGTCTCTTGTGCTGTTTCTTCTGCTATACCACCACGGTTATCGTGTCGATCAAGACCTAAAGTACAACATATCAGCAATATAAAGAAACAACCACTTATTGTATACATTTTTTTATGTAATTAACTACAATTTTCGTGTTTAACTCAATACAATTATTGATAATATTGTTATTAAAGTTAACAACAAGAAAGTTGCTCTACAACTGACGAAAACACATCAACTTCGAGGTCTGATGGTAGGTATGCAGATTAGAAAATTCCATGAGTGTTTCACGTGTGATCCTTGTACCATTTTTATACTGGAAACACTGATATAAATTGCAACTTTTTCATTCATCAGGTACTTGATAAAGTAAATAAATGAATAAATAAAAATCTATATTATTGTTTGACCTTTTGTCGCTAAAAACCACTAGGTATAAATTTGACAATAGTAATAAAAATTGCGGTTTTATTTAGAAATCTCCCATTCGTTTCCTCAACTAATCATTCATGTAATAAATATTCTTGAAAGTTACCAAATCTTGAAAAGGATTAATTTTAATTTATTGTTAAATGATTTTGTGTAATTTCTTCATACCGCCGGCACACATTGATTTCGACAATCTCTATACGCATATGCTTATTGCAACTTGAAATATACTGTTATTTCATCATCATCATCCTCATACATAATGATAAACAGCAACAACACGAAGTCTTTTTCCAGTTCTTCATGCACGACGACGTCTTTTTCATTTACAATTTATGCTTGTCTCGTTTTTTTCCATTAAACGACAGAATTGGATGCATAATAAAAATTAGGAAAATTTATTCGCAGACTATTCTATCGTGTAGAAATTCCGGTTTTGAGTTTCTTTTAGAATAGTGAATGGGACTGACTGTGAGATTGCCTTTAGCATTTTTCGATTTTGTCATATATTTCGTTGAAATATACAACAGTGAAAGTTAACAAAGTTTTCGGTAGTAATAGACGGTAGTGGTTTTTGGGTCTTTAGTGTATGCATGTGTCTAATGAATATAGATAAATGTGTTTGTGTTGTGTGGAAAATTAACAAATTTATTCAATTTGTATGAATAATTTTCGAGAAAATTGTTGAACTGTATGAGGAAACAAGCCGCTATTATATTTGACATTAATATTGTGTTAATCATACAAGAAGAAACTCTAATTTGTATGCACGACAAGTCGATGTTAATTGTGTGATTTTTACAGTAAGTTTAGTTCAATCTTTTTTTCGAAAAACTAACAATAAAAACTCAGTTTTTCTTTGACAAAAAAACAATTTTACCGATCACTAAAAAATAATCAAATGAAATTTCAAGGATTGCACATGAAGATTCTCGTAAAATATCATTAGTTTTATGGGAATACGAAATATTAAAAATTTCAAAATAGCCAATTCATCTTTATACATAAAAAAATTACTTAATTTCTTGCGAAACATTATTACTTCCTTCTATATTATAATTTTTGTATTTGTACTCAATATACATGTACCTATATTTAGCCAGTGGCGTAACTTCAGATTTAGGACCCTTCATGCATAGAATCCGCTTATTTATGCCATCGTTTACGCCCGGCAGCCGTTCATGGTTAGTCCCTTAGTTAGTCTTAATATGTACATTTAAGATTCAAAACGTGTTGAACTTTGAGAGGCATGCAGTTCTATATCTATATGAAGTCCTTAGTTTTTTAGCAAAAAAGGGTAAAAGAAACTAGAAAGTAAAACCCCTCGAGCGTACGCCCATGTGCCTCTCTATATTTGAGGTATCGGTGCCGACAGGACTTAATTGCACCCCCTGTGGTTCTGGCCCGGCGCCGGTGCATAGTTACGCCACTGTATTTGGTAAATATCCTGATGAAGATGTCGTGATGACTATAAACTTTATCTTATATTAGGTAATATCTTACTGAAAACTTATCTTGTTGTAAATCTGATGAGAGACTCTCTTGAAAGGTCAACTAGTCTTTCAATTGTATTTCTTCTTTTTTTAAGAATTATTGATCGTTGTATTTATTATATTGTTTAGTTCATTTATTTTATTTATTAGTGTTGAATACATAGAAAGGATATGATGGTTTAAAAAATTATACAATACACCTGTTTGAAGATTACGAAAACGATAAAAATAAAATAAGAGAAAAGAACGGTTTTTATGGCCAAGAAAAGTCATAAAGTTGCAAATTTTTCCAAAACAAAAACAATAGATGCACACTTTTCGGAATATTTTCCTTAAAATTACAGATTTTTCTTTGTTTTTTTTTTACCGTTTTAGAGAAAATACCTATGAGTTTTATTGTTTTACATAGGAAATCTTTTTCAAGAACTAATACAGTGTCCCCTTGATTCTTCTTTTTCTACAAATTATTTGCATTTGTCGTTTTATTGCCAATTTTTTTGGTTGATGACCCTTGTCAAATGGCAATCAAATTGTTTAAGGTCAAAACTCACGATAAAAAAGAATTAATTGAAGAACTAACAAATAACAAACAGAAATAGTGAAAGTTAACACAAGGATGTAACTTTAATTAGATAGATCTTTCCACTTTATAGACACAATATTAAGATTCACTTTTAATAAAATATCACCTAAGTGTTAATGTTATCATTACAACTAATCATTTTTTTCTAAACTTTATAACAAAACATATTTGGCATTTTGTCTTTGAGCACTAACATCGTGTACCAACATTTTTACAATTTCTTTTTTTATTTGTTACGTGCTTGGCCAAAAGCAATAGACTTTAGGCAAATTTAAGAAATACCGGAAGATTATGAAAGAAAAAAATAATTTACACATTCGAGAATGTTCAAAGATCTAGCAATAAGTTTATTGCAGTTTGACCGATTTTGACCCAATTTGGGCAAAAGGTACTACTAGCCAAGAACTACCAGAAGCCGGGGTATCACTTGATTTGACCTATGTTTACTTGTCCTTTTATATCATTCAAGGCTTCAATGTCCCATATGACGGCTTCTCACACCTAGTCACTTCGGGGCAACTCGAAATCCTGATTATTTTTTGAGTACTCATTTCCTCGTGTGTGAACAATTTATCCCAAAATGGGACACTTCTCTAGTTAACCCGGGATTTGTCCTTTGACGAATATTGTGTAAAACAAAGATGACAATATAAACTACTCTCGTATCAGTACCATACATTTGGTCATGTGAAATCAAAATATTTATGGAATAAACTGTAAAATGTTTCCCATGCCATTAACCAATTCGAAACCCGTAACTTATATGAAATAAAACTTCCTATTGTGTGCGTTTATTATTTATTTTTCTTACTTTTTTGTCACTAAACATGAAAACAAAGTTTAAAATTTAATAACTTCATATATTTATAAGAAAAAAATTGCTGTTTTTCTCAAAGAAAGTTTGCTTTATGATGCTCTTACAGTGGACACCCGGTATAATTTCTTTTTCGCGCCAATTGCAGCCATTGTTCGATCATGTCCTTCAATTAGTTCCTCACCAGTATTCGAGTAGTGGGGATACAACCAAGAAAAACAAAAGATAAACGTCATAAACGTCAACAAACAAACCACCAGCAGCAGAAAAAAATGGCTGACCGATCTGATAGGAGATCATCAATGGGTTCCAGTAGTTGTGATGATCCACCGAATTCACGTTTATTCATAATTGGTAGTAAATTATTAACAGAAGATGATTTTCGACGGGCATTCGATGAATTCGGTCATATCGAAGAATTATGGACAGTTAAAGATCGACAAAGTGGTGAAAATAAAGGTACCAAAATCATATCAAATTCTATACTGTTTTTCTTCGAAATTTTATTAATTAATCATTTTTCATGAATGAAGGTGTCACTTATATTAAGTATTCAAAAACATCGGAAGCTGCCCGTGCTTTAGAAGCAATGAATGATAAAGCAATCGGTGGTGTAAATCGTAGTATTAAAGTAATGGTAGCTGCCAGGTTTGACAAAACTTTACTTACGAATAATTTGTAAGACTTAAGTCTATTTGATTTACTGTTTTTAGTCGTGAACAAGGCTCTAAACGTGATGCTAATGAAGAAGAGAAAATTCAACGATTATTTGTTATTGTACCGAAAACAATGACCGACAATGAATTATATAATAATTTTAAAATTTATGGTGATATTGATTATGCTACGATTATTCGAGATAGAGATACAAAAGAAAGTAAAGGCTTTGCTTATGTTAAGTATTTCAAGTAAGTTTAATTAAATAATTTAATTTTTATAATTACGAGATAGGCAACCAATAATACTTTCTATAGTGATTGAGACCAACTTCTCTTCCTCTTCCTGTCTAATAGAAAGGATACAGAGCCGGACTGGCCACGGGGAATTTTTCAGAAAAGACGGTATCTCTTCAGCTGATGATAAAAAAAAACTCATTGGTCCCGGGCGAAATCTCCCCATCTTCCCCGTATTCAGTCCGGCACTGAAAGGATAGCTTCTTTATTTTTAGACAGAGAGGGAGAAATTAGGAGACAAAGATCTATCCGTGTTATTGCATTTTTGAATTTTTTTTTTAAGGTTTTCCCATGCAGCTGCCGCTTTTGAACAATGTGACCGAAAATACAGAGCCGTTTTTGCTGAACCACGTAAATCAAATAATGTAAAATACGATGAAAAATTCCCATCTTTCCATGAGCCATTTATAAAAACCAACACGAATTCTCTACCATTACCAGATGTTCCTAATGGAAATGGTTATACGAAATTAATTGCAGTTGTTAGTCCACAAGTGAATCAAGATCAATTATGGAAATTATTCGATATTGTACCGGGTATATAATTTAATTAAAACATTTATATAATTATAATTTGGGGGAAAAACCAATAAATAGGTTTGGATTATTGTCATTTACGAATGGACGGCCGGCCTCGTCCAATTCGTGGTATTGCATCAGTTGTTTATACGAGTCCACAATGGGCGGCATATGCAAAAGAAAAACTACATGGTTTGGAATATCCACCAGGTAATCGTATTATTGTTAAACCCGATCTAGATGGTTCAAATAATTTAGGAAATAGTGGAAGATCAATGTTAATAGAACGTAATAAACAACCAGATATTCTGCAAATAGCTGAAACCATTTCACAAGCTTCAACATTATTACAAGCTGCCGGATTATCACCAGGTAATTTGAATTGGTTTTTCTGTAAATTCTAGAATATGTTTGATTACTGGGAAATTCATAGATTTCTTGCAAACAAAACTCGGAATAGGATCAGGACAAAATGAGCATGGATGGATCTGTAATGTACAGTTACCAGATCCAAAACCATTAGCTAGTATAGATTGTGAAACACAAGCAAGGTAATTATTTTTTTGTATCAATTTCAATTTTATCTTATCAGACGAGTTGATATTGTTATAGGTGTTTTATTGTGTGTACGCCAAATCCACCTCCGAATTCTGTATTAAAAGAAGTCTTTTGTCGATTCGGTAATTTAATCGATGTTTATATGTTAAACAATAGAAATTGCGGTTATGCGAGGTATGCTTCAAAGGAATCTGCAAAGAATGCCATAACTGTAAGTTTTCTGTATTCAGATTTTTGTATTACAGTGAAAACTCCCACATCCGGGGCTATGAAAAATACGGATAATCGATTTTGATGTCCCAGCTTGTCCTGTTATTATTATTGCCTTCTTGTGGGTTACAGGCATCCTCACATCCGGGACCCCATGCCTTTTGTGCCGCGTTAGGTCTCTTTAACAGTCCTGTACATTTAAGAAAGTCCAGTATCTGTCTGGAGCATTCTGTATATTTTCTATAAAGAGATATCCGTCACCAAAGTACCAAATTCTAAGATCTTTTAACCTTCCACATTGGCACATCACATAGTTATATCCTCTTCACAGGAGGTACTGTTTCAATCGCTATCGTGCAGAGATGCTTTTGCAGACCACAGTATCCCTTTTTGCTTTCCACGTAGTTGCAAAAGCTTTTCTATCCTGTAGTTTTTTAGGCCATCCAGGAACTCCCTGTTTTTCCTAATAGACACCCATCGCAGCGTCTTGCAGCTTTTTTTCTGTTGGTCTATTTGGTTATTTCCTTTTGCAAAAGTTAATTTGTTGGGTTCAGTCGACTTAATCAAGCATTTTATGCAATCTAGACTAGATTTTATCTATTAGCAACCCTTGAGGCTGCTTTGCTGTCAGCTGTAGTGTAAATCTGTCTGTTTTTATAGACTTAACTTTTTTGGGGAGAAGAAAAGAAAACCCTTTAAGGGTACCCGGCAGCACGAAGCTGCCGGGTAGTGTGCGAGTACCGGTCGGATAGTGCAAGATCTGAAACCTCCTCCCCATTTTCGACCTGGTTTTCCCTGATGAACCCCCGGAACTGCAGTGCTTTACTTCAGGGGTTCAAGCAACCTTCGTTTCAGACTATCAGATCTTTTCATTCTTCTCTCTTTTGACTCCTCCTTCATTATCTCTTCACCAAACCTTTCCATCACCTTCATAAAAAACTAAAAGATGATGTAGATTGAATAGGGTTTGCTATAAACCGATTACAACTTTAGATCCGGATATGGGAGTTTTTACTGTTATTTATGTATTTCTAATAATTCTTCTATTTTTTCCTTAAGACTTTACATGGTGCCGAAATTTGTGGTATAAGAATCAAAGTATTAGAAGCTGAAGAACGGCCGGATTATAATCGAAAACGGCAACGATTAGACGAGAGACCTTGACCATAAACAATTAACAATAATGTAAGTCTAATAGTTACCTAAACTGT
>JAZBHA010000078.1:21131-31773 GCA_037464855.1 Iselma pallidipennis | reverse complement strand
TTTTACGTTTAACCGGTTCTGGTGGTTCTAAAGCAGCTAAAATTGCCTCATCGAAAACATTCTTTAAACCTTTCTGTGTTAATGCTGAACATTCAACATATTTGACTGCTTTTAATTCTTTTGCCAATTTTTCACCTTGTTCAACTGATATTGGTTTTTGTTTGTTTTTGGCTAGTTTCTCAATGGTTGCACCATCATCACGTAAATCTACTTGTGTACCAACTAGAAGGAAGGGTGTTTTCTGGCAATGATGCGTTATTTCGGGTACCCACTGTAAAAAAATTCATTAGAATAAAGAAAATTTTTAACAATTATCAATTATTAATAAAACATACTTTCTCTTTAACATTTTCAAAAGAGGACGGACTGACAACAGAAAAACATACTAAGAAGACATCAGTTTGTGGATAACTTAATGGACGCAGTCTATCGTAATCTTCTTGACCTGTTTACAGAAAGTTTACATATAAATTCAAGTTTCCACTGGGGGAAAAACCAGTGTTGGACTCAGTAAGGGTGCCCCCTGGTGGGCCAAGAGCTTGCCAGTCCGACACTGGGGGCGAAAAACTACCAACATACCTGCAGTATCAAATAAGCCTAATGTGTAAGGTTCACCACCGATCATAACAGTAACGGCATAATTATCGAAAACAGTCGGTACATATTCAGATGGAAATTTGTTTGTTGTATAACTGGAAGAATAAGATGAGGTTTTCAAGACAAATCCAATTGGAAAATTATAATTTAAATTATTTACCTAATTAGTAGACAGGTTTTACCGACTGCTCCATCACCCACAACAACACATTTAATTGTTTGCATTTTTCTTCTTATATCTCTATATGTATATTTAATTTAATTTAATTTCCTAATTTATTTCTGCAACACACAACAGACAGACGTCAATCAAATGTCAGCAAAATGTGACTAATAAAAATCCGATACAAAAGCCGGATGTCAATTCAATTATCAATTACAATTCTTAATAATAATTTATATAAATTACCAATTCTATTGAGATTCTGTTTTTTTTTTAAACAAATTGTTAGAATTAGATTTGTTTTTGTATTTGAAAAAAAATAGTGAGAAATGCCTGCCATTTTTTTAATGCATTCCAACGAAAGCGTCATTCTCATTATTATACCCGGAAGTTATTGATAATATTCTATTGATTAATTAATAAATTATTCAATAATTTATTAATAGATTTAAAATATACCTCTATTATGATAGAAAATTATAAAAAAACTTCAACAATAAATACAGATTTTCGTTAATAAACTCCCCCAAAAAAAAAACAGTTTTGGGTTGGGTTCACGTACACATACACTTCGTTTGAGTACGGAAAATTTACTAACTATAATACAGGGGTGCCATCTAGACGGAATGAAATTAACTAAATAACTGTCAAAACTTCATGCGGTGTTGCCAAGTTGCCGGCACGTAAACTTTTTGTTATGTTAGGTTGGTAGTGGTTTTAGTACTAGATCTGTCCTGTTTGTAGTATAGAAGCGGGAGATTTGAAATTCTTGTCCTGCAAATGCTAGTTTCCTACAGGTCAAATCCGTAAATTAGAAGTCGGTATAAGCATGCCAGTGTTTAGATGTTCATAATTTGGAAGACATATGGTGATTCTTGTTCTTCAATAAAAATTTTTACTCAGAGGTGCTTCAACCCCTTCTGGTTGAAGTTGAAGATCTTCCCGGCAATGTATTATACTTTTACCGTTCTGGTTATACATCGGGATAGTTTCAGCCGGATTTACCATAAGAAGGCTAATCTAGCTTAATTTTCGGCGCCTCTGAAACTTACGCTTGACAGTATAACACTCATTGTCAGTCCTTGAAAGAAAAGCTTCCAAACCCCTAAAATACCTACACTGGTCACTACTCAACCCAACATGAGCAAATTTGAAAACGTGTTAAACAAAATACAGTACCTAAACACTCGATAATTCGTGGGGCACGAGACTAGATCGATCTACTGTAATGCTGATCAAGCTTAAGCTTCAGGCCTCCCATCTATACCTACACGGGTTCTTGAAACTCAAACTTGATAGTATAACCCACCTTCTTTTTGGGGCATTTCGTTGAGAGGCCGCACGCAAAGACCATAAATATCAGCCTCTCAAATACCTGAAACCGTCACTGAACGGACGACGAATTATCGAAACATGCAACCTAAATAGCAGGATCACTTTAGATTCAAATAATACGTTAATTTATTAACGGCAAAGTGAAAAAATATGTTGCACCTTACCCATGACACCAGTAATAAGGGCGTTTGTCAGTAAACATCAGCTTTGACCGCCACCCATGAAAAAAAAAAACGTTAGCTAGGAAAAAAGCCCTAATCCGAAAATCAGTTTATTTACTAACTTTGGAATGTTATCAGTGTAACATAAATGCTTAATTTTAAAGTGCAATTTACAATTATTATTTACTATAAATAATAGTCATCATATCTAAAAAAAGAATAGTCTAAAATTTTTTTACATTGCCCTATTATTACATCTTATCTAATACACTGTGGTGCTATCTAATATCTGATAAATATGAAAATAAATTCCATGGTCGACACTTTTTACTAAAATATTTCTATTTCCTCACAAATCTCTAATGGGTGTATATACAGGAAGAGATTTTTCTCTCCAAACTTTTGCCAATTCTCTTACTAAACATAAGGTAAAAGATAGTTTCCTCTTTATTTTTAGAGAAAGAGGGGACGAAGTTAGGGGAGAAAAATCTGTCCACATATGTATAAACACGCCTTAACAATGAGCATTAATTTATATCAGTTATTTAAATATATCATTTAAATTAACACATGTCACAACATAATATTCTTCTAATAAGATCACATACTGGATCAATACATTTAAATATAGGTCGATTTTCTTGAGATTTCGCTAGTACTGTTTCTACAATTGCATTCTTCACTTTAGTTATATTCTCCTGTTTAAAAAATAATAATAATAATAAAATGTTCAAGAATCATCTACAGTAGACTCCCGCTAATCCAACTAATAATGAATCAGAACGCTAATGTCTTGAATCAATAGCGATTTTTTTTACAATTTGGCTCTACAGTGGCGCGATAAAATGAAATTCTTCGGTCTCACGAATCAGGTAGAAGAGAAAAAACTTCCTGTCATACTTTTCTAACATTCCCGTCCCTCTATTCCGAAAAAAAGAGAAAATTAATAACGTTCTCTTTATTTCTCTTATTTGCCGAAAGAGAAGAGACAAAGTTAGAAGAGAAAAATCTCTTGAGTTTCACTGTATACTCGCTTCTATTTAATCTTTCCGCTAATTTGGAAAAAACGTATCGTTTCATTGATTAGTCCGGATTATCGGGAGTATACTATATTTTTTATATAAATGATTAATTACTCCAGATTTTGAAGAACATTCAATATATCGACTATTATATCGTTTAGCCAAATTTGTTGCCATTATATTATTAACATAATTCTCTTGACTAATATTCATACGATCAATTATCTCTGGATCATTCCTTAAATCACTTTTCGTACCAATTAATACAAAACAAGCATTATTAGAGAATTCTCGTATTTCAGGTATCCACTACAATTCAAGTTTTTTTGGATTATTATTACAATAAGCAAAGCAGTGACAGAGCCAGGTATTTGGGAGCCCGAAGCATAGAGCCCCCCACCAAAAAAATTAGGTAGATTGGATTCTATTATCAAGCTTAAGCTTCAAGGGACCCTTTTTAGTTGGGGGCTCTGAAACTTCAGCTTCATTAGCTATAAGGGGCCTTCAAACGATCAAGTGCCAATTTTATTGAACGTGTCGAGGATAAACATTGATAGATGGTCAATATGGAAAATATTGATCGCCTGAAAAACTCTTACAGTAGGTCCGCCACTGAAACAATTCAATCTCTTACCAAATCAGTAACGTTTGTAAATGAAGCTGCATTTTCTATAGAAAAACACACTAAAAATATATTGATATTGTGGTAATTATTTATTCGTATATTTTTATATTCTTCTTGACCTACAAGAGGAATTCTTCAATTATTGTGAAATATATTAAAATATATTGAAGGAAATTAACCTGCAGTATCAATGAAATGTACTTGATATGATTGATTCTGATAATCAATTTTTGCTGAATAATTATCAAACACTGTAGCAGCATATTTTTGTCCAAATCGTACATCTTTATGTGCTAATCTAGAAATTACATATACGTACGTAAATCATATATGAGTATATAGGTGGTTTATTTTTTAAATAAATACTTTGCTAGAAGTGAAGTTTTACCCACATAACCATCACCAACAGCTAAACACTTAATTATATTATTATCACCTTCCATATTACACACATAAATCACATAACACATCACATAAATTGTCAGTCGAATAAACAATGTTCTATCATATTATCTGAATTATTTCTTATCACACAAAAAAGCCATTATTGTAAATTTGATGATAAAATCATAAATCCGCGATAAGTGTCACTATTCAAAAGGGGGAATTTTCTTTCCATTTTTTTTTTGTTGTTGTCATTCGAACAACTAATTTTAAAGCAAATTTATTTAATTTTTCAGTTTATACACAATAAACTCCTTATCAGGAATTTTATTAACATTCAACCAATAAAAAGTTTACGATTTAATTTGAATTTCGTAACAATTCTTTTGAATCAATTACATTGATGAGAGAAAATAAATGGTAATAAAGAAAAACGAGAAAATCTGTTGATCTACTAAATATGTATAATTGGTTTTTAAAAAACACATTTTTTTTTTTAAATAAAAAGAAAAGTAAAATAAAACTTCTTAAGTATCAGTAAACAATTTATCAACGAAAAAAAAAAACTTAAATACGAACAAAATTGTCACCTGTTGTATCCATTTTTCATACCTATTTTTTTGACTAGATTTTATTTTTCTTTGTTTAAGGCTTGAATAAATTCCTCTAATCTCTCCTGTATTTGTCGTACACGTTCTACAATAAAAGAAAAGCGTTAGATTTTCCTCATAGGGGGTCATTAATCGACTCCATGGATTATAGTGGGAGCCTTTTTTAGAAATATTGGTTCTTATATGGGTCTACAGTCGGAATTTTTATTCAAAGCTTCGAAAATTTACGCGTCCGCCACTTTTCTTATAAGAATCAATGGGCGCGTTCAACGAACGAAACAGTTTACGCGTAGAAATAAAAGATCTGTTTCGAGGACTGGCAACTACTATAGATTAGGTAAACGATATGTTAGAATGACCCACTATGCAGCACTGTTAGACCCCTTTCAGACCAAGCGAATCTGAATCAATCAGAAATATTCCAAATCTGGGTGACTGAGATTCATGTAATCACATCTTTCAAACCGACTGAATAAATCAATATGAATCAATCAGCCATTTCTTTTCATCACTAGCGTCATATGTTGCCTTTTACTACAAGTATTAGTTTTTCAATGCGTCATTTTTCTATTGATTCATAAATCAGGCTGATAAAATTATTGCTTGCTTGAATCATAATTCAAATGGACTGAACCAGATTGATTCGGATTGAGGCACTGGGAACGAATATGTGGTCGATTCCACTATACGAATCTCTGCCAGTTACATTCGGATTGATTCTAATTGATTCAGATTCGCTTGCGTTGTGCAAATTGTTGTTGGCAAGCGTTTCAACCTCTAACATTCGCTGAACGCGTCCATTGCTGAAAAAATTGCGTAACGGCACCGTGGTAATGCGCGGAGTTGCTTGGAACGTCACGGACCGTCTCCAAAATAATAATATTAATAAAAGTGTAATTTTTGTTGGGAGAAATTTAATGTGCAGTCATGACGTTCCGAACTAGGGTTGCCAAAACGGGTTGTGACGTTCTAGTCATACCGGTCCTGTATTAATGAGTGGCATTCCTAAAACTTACTTAATTCTTCTGCTAAAGTTACTCGTCTACCAGTCAACAGTTTCTCTTTTTTCTCTTGATCTTGACTGTAATCTTCCAAAACTTCTTTAATTTCTTTATCTAATCGTCGAGCTTTAATACAAATTTTTATATAACCAAATAATAATAATAATTAATAAATTCCTCTTAGTTACCTTCCCGATTTGTAATTTGTTGTCTTAAAGCATTTGCTGTAACTTTCATCATTTGTTGTATACGATGGAATAATACAACATCTGAACAATCAATATCAGCTTGTTGATGATATAAATAAAAAGCTTTTTTACAATCGTACGCTTTAACTAAAGATTGTTTCAAGAAATGCCGTCTATATACAGGAAACCATACTTCACGTACAAATTCGTTATCAACTTCAATACTATTACGAGCTAGATTATTTCGAATGGTTGTTAATTCATCATAACTGAGAAGAGGAGGATGTCTCTAGAAACAATAAACAAAACAATTAGGGTCAGAATTTTTTATACTTTAAAATTGGATGGCCCTCTGAAATTACTCCCGTACCTCATTAGAATACAGGATTTTGTCCAATTCCGATTTAACAGCACTCCGTTTACTTTGTAACTCAGTTTGACTTCTCCAATACAACCATCGTTCTGTTGTTGATGGTCCTAAAATATTTTTCAATAATTCCTCTGTTTGTTTCAATTTATCATGAACACTAGTTTCTAGAAATTTCACAGCATTATCCCAATCTCGTTTATCACCAACCGTTCGATCTTCTAATGTATTTAATTGTATAACACGTAACATTTCCGATGCTTTATCCTCCCATGAATGTCGTTGTATAGCTTCATGTACAACAGCTGCTTTTAATAAATCAAAAACATCATCATGATCTTGTGCTTGACTAGCTTTCTCCATAAATTTCAAAAATTCATTCTGTAATGTCTCCCAACCAGCATCCACAGATTGTGATGGTAATGCTTGTTCAGCCCATTGTCGTAATTTTATATCAACAGCTGTATTAAATGTTTCCGATGTACCAAGTTGTGCTGCTGGTAAATAAATATTCTCAAATACATGACTTGATACTTTATCCCAAATTTTTAACATCAAACATTCCTCCCATTGTTTTGGACTGACTTGTGATAAATTAACAACTTCATCAAGTATTTCACTACGAGCACGTTCAAATAATTCATCACGATCCTGTTCACGGATACGTGGAAAATTATTTTTCCATTCAGTTTCTAAATTAAAACGACGCGCTTTAAATGCATCCGCTTGTTGTTCAACAGTTTCACGGACCATTTTCCAGAAACAATCAGCTACAGCTAAACTTAGATTTCTTGTTGTCACCTGAGTTGATCGAATCACACCATCTCTACAATTGTATTTAAATTAAAAATAAAAACATAAATGAAAATATCGATGTAATTTACTTGAATAATTTCGAATTTCGAAAGAAATTCTCTTCATAATCTTTAATTGTTTGTATAGAATCATCTTTACGACCTCGTCCCGTAACTACAGCAAAATAACCTAAAGCTTTCATGGGAAACAGTTTTCCTGATAGAATTTTCCGTATTCGATTCGGATCAGCTAGATTTTCTTCAGCCATATCGACTTTTGTTAACACAAAAATTGTACGTTTTCCATTCGGATCACATGATGCTACTAAATCCGTTACATTACTTCTTTCAGCATCAACAGATCCGTCTTGGATGCACAGAATAATTGCATTTGGATTATTCATATAAGTCTGTGTCATCTGTTTTATACATTCTCGAGTATCTGAAGCCATATCTGTAGTAACCGTCTATGGGAAAAATTAATTAAAAATGGTAAGTTTATAAAGGGAAATTAATGATTACTGAAATGATTCCTGGTAGATCAACTAGAACCATCCGTTGTAATCCCGGTCCTTTAACAGTCATTGAAATAACTTCACTCGATACAGTTTTACCACCTTTAACACTATTTCTCATTCTTAATTCAACTTCACGTCGTAGATCAGCCAAATCGGTTTCTTTAGTTAAATCAAATTCTCTAGTTGAATCACGAAATTGTGCCACATGATACGGTCCTTCTGATAATGTAACTTTAACTGGTGCACGTGTCATCATTTCACCAGCACCACGTGGAAATATTCTAGCTTGTGCTATCATTTCTAATACAGATGTTTTACCACTACTTTGATCACCAACAACAACAACTCTTGGTAATTGATCTTGTGTATTATAACCACTATCAAAATCAGCTAATTCATCTAATACTTCACTGTACATATCGATTAGACTACGTTTGATTTTACGTATTGGTGCTTTTTTGCCTTGTTTTAATAATAAATTCTGTTTACGTAATTCTTTATTCTCTTTTTCTAAACGTTCCAATTCACGTTGATATTTAATTTGTGTTTGGATCATTTCATCTTGTAGATTATTTAAACGTATCTGGGCTTCACGTCTAGATTGTTCGTCACGATCTGTTGTTTCAGCAAATGGTCGTGCAAATACAGTATTCTTATCTTTTGCATCTGGAAATTGTTCCACATAAAAATCATGTTGTTTCTTTCAATAAATCATTAAATGGAAATTTGCTACAATTCTGCATCATACCTGAGTACAATCTGTCTACAAATTGGGAAACCTCCGAGAAAACACCTAGACAAAAATTCACGTTTTTAAAAAAACAAGTAAACGATAGAATGTACTCGGTGATGCATTAGACAATAATTACCTTCAATAGCTGGTGGTAATTGTCCATTTTGTTGTTGTTCAGCGGCGGCAATTGCATCATCTAGTCGACGATCAAACCAATTTCGGAATTCATTGTATTTTGCTCCAGTTAATGCTTTAATTTTTGGATCTAATTAACAAAAATATCAATTAAAATTGCTTATAATTGTTAAACTTATAAGGATTAATTACCAATTTCTATGTTATTCTTGACACTATCTTTAAATTCAATTAAATCATTACGCCACTGTTGCCATTTCTCATTATCTGGTAATACTTCATCTAACCATTTCATATCAGGTAGACCATCTTTCCAGTCTTGATATTTCTGCAATTGTTTCCCGAATAATAATAATAATAATTAAGTAAGTATTTTAATAATTGTTGGTACCTTTTGTAGAGCACCACCTCCAGCTACAGCACCACCAAGTAATAAATACCGTATTTTCAATACACCTCGTAAAGCACGTACCACCAACATACCATATTCACGTCGTTGTTGGTATTTCCATTGTTGATAAAATAATGGTCGTGACCGGTCTATACAACGTCCACTCCATATAGTATAAATATATCGTATATTTCGTTTATTTGTACCATATTTTAATGGATTATTATATTTATTTATTAGAATTCGACTGGAATTAGAACCGATGACATAACCTAACTAATTAGCGGTTTTTTATTTTTAACTTTATCACACACTTACCCAAATTTACCTTTAACTAAATGCTCCATTAGAATCATTTCTATATTTTATAATTGTAATTAAATTAATTGAAATTATTCAATTATCGCATTATTTTTTTAATAAAAAAAGAAATTTCATTTGAAACTGAAACTTGTCACTTTGACATTGGTAAGAATGTCGGCAAAGAAGAAATTTATATAATAATCTCCCAATATCAGGCAACCAAATATACAATCGAGTGGCGGGCCTTTTTGATTGTGATATACGAGGTATGTTCAAAAACATCTTTTTTTTAATATAGGGATGGTGCGTATTCTTAACAACAACAATTTTACTATCTTTGTTATAGAAATACAGAAAATATCGCTAAATATAGCGCATGTTAGATTCAAGCTTGTTAAAATTAAACAGAAATTACACTTTTTCGATTGAACGGTATAAATTCTTATCAATTGTGAAGGCGCCCCTTTTCTGCATCAGCCCTATACGATTTTCTATTATCAATTATTATAAAAAATCATTACAAAAAATGGAGTTTCCCCTAAAACTGTCTACAGATATATTTTAATTAACCTTCAAGATCAAGGTAAGTTTAGACTCATGCAAGCCACTTTTTTTCGGTTTCCACACCTTTTCTTTTAATCTCCAACATCTACCTGGAGGTAATTTATAATTTCGTTGGCAACCTTGTGATGTAATTCCACCAAAAAAAAAAAATGCTCTAATATGAATAATACAATTGATTTTTGATTCATCATTGCTCTCCTTTTGAAATTAAGTCCAATAATTTCTTTATATTTCATTATTTTTTTTATTTATTTATCTACACGTTTAATTATACGAATTGTTGCGAAACGTGTTTTTTTTTTGATGAAAAATAACGAAAAATCTACCATTTCGTGTTTAAGGGCAATGTGGGGCAAGGTTTTAATAATGTATGCAAGGTTATTAATAATTTATAAATTTTTTCTGGTATTTATTAATGAATTATTGGCGTAAACAACTGCTAAACTAGTAAGTTTATGGGATAAAGGAAGAAAATTTAGAATTTGTTATGGTAGGATTTGATTACATACGTTTACAACATAGAAATATATATACAGCATATTCCACGACCATGGCACCAGTTCAACTGGTTTCATCTGTAAAATGATCAGGACCGACTGGAAGTTTACGCGGCCCAGAGCAAGGACAGCCTAGTTAGGGCTGCCAAATCCTTCACATGAGAAGAGAGGACAATTTTACAGTAGACATGTCACCAGAGGAACGGAAAAAAACAGTGGGCCGTATTCTTTCCTTTCAATTAAAATATTGATT
>JAZBHA010000078.1:0-12790 GCA_037464855.1 Iselma pallidipennis | reverse complement strand
GCAAAAAACTACTCCTATGTAATTACAATTAGGAAATGTGTTATTATTATTATTAAAAATATTGTAATAAACACCTGTTAATGGTTCTGTTTAGACACACATGTTTTCGTACATTTTTTCTATTCTATTCTATTCTAATTTAATTTAAACGCAATTTTTCTTATTGTTATAATTAAGAAACTCACGCCACGTGACCTGATAATTACCACAAATTGTCAGTAATTTAATTGCCACTTAATTTCATCAAAATAAAAGAGTAAACAATAGGCAGCATATTTATTATATTGCGGGACGTTATCTATGTACATATACGTTTACGGGTATGTCCAAATAAAAGTGCGGTCTTGAGAGGCTTAAGCCCAAAAACAACGACAGACAATCTTTCATACATGAATCGAAGCGAGATAAAAGCACAACTTTAAATGGTGGTGTTCTCTGATTCATGTATCATTGCTCTCGCGTTCCTCTAGACCACACTTTTGTCTGGATATACCTGTATATTGAAAGGATGATTAAAGTCTGGCGATTAGTAAATCATTTTTCTCTCGAAAAATCATCAAATGATTCACTACGATTACAATGAATTTTTATACAAAGAAGTGTTTTTTTTTTGGGTTGTTGTCTAAAGTCGAAAACTTTAATCAAGTATTTTACATGATTTTATAGATGACCGTGAAAATGATCTTTCTTATTATTCAATTTATTTCAACCGAAACCGTTTAAAATGTCCCCCCATTATCAAATTACTGATACTATAAGGTTGTTCACCTCTTTCAAAAACCGGGAAATTGTAGGGAAAAAGCAACTAAATAAATAAATAATTTAACTTACCATTTCGTTTCCATTGTTGAAATTTATGGTATAATAAACAAGAACACATACAACACACACAACTCAATACCATTAATGTTAATACAATACCAACCCAGATATCAGCTAAGAATTGTTCATATTCTGGATCAGTTTCAGCACGTACATCTCGATCACTGATTGAATTTAAACTAATTGATGAATTCTCAAAATCATCACTACTAAAACCACCGGTCAATGTTATCGGAATTGTTAAACGCTCTTCCGTTACCAACATTTCGTTCGTTATAACCGGACGGGAAGAATTGTCGAAATTTTCGAAAAACTATAATATAAACACACATCGAATGATTTGAATCGAATGATGACTGATTTGCCGGTACAGTGTGCTACCTGTTTTTGTTACAACGATAAGACGACAGTATATTATACACACAGTGGGTGCTTTCACTAGCGTTGAAATCTCCCACTTTTTACGTTACGGGGATAATACAACGTCAAGTTTTACGTTAATATTAGTCACCATAGATTAATTCACAGTTAGCCGTAATGATGAACGAGTATGGAGAAATCTTGAGTCATATCTATAGCACAGATTTGGAGACTGCAGGATACAAACAAGAAACACCGGAATTTATACAGATTTTCCATATCGTGCCTAATTGTTTCTTTTTTTCTCTCGAAATTTTCAATCATTTCTAGGTCACGGTAATTCCCTACGATTATTTATTTTACTTCAAATTGCACAATTCCATTATTTTACATTCAATTTTGGGAATATAACTGTTTTAAATTTCCTGTAGCGTGACATGAAAATTAATATATAAAAATAGACACAAGTTAATGAACGACTGGTTATTTTTGCTGTTACAACAATTAGAATCGGAAATGGTTAAAGGGTCTGTCACCTGTTCATATGTGTTTTGCTTCATTATTACTTCCGGTCGTCACTTTTTATAACGAAACCGGTGAGCAGTTCAAGCAAAACTACATAATCAAATACAAGATATTTTATTGCTACAATAATACATCCATTTACATACATTTACAATATTGTAACAATACAATAATGATGTCTAACGTAATTTATAACGTTTTATTATTATTATTTTTTAATTATTACTTCAAGTCTTAATTAAGGTGTATAGGTTCAATAAAATAGTAAAGTGAAATAAATGGGGTAAAAATTAATGTACAAGTAAACATCACAAAATTCAATCCTATATTAGACAAATTTCATCTTCCACGTGTGCGACCAATAATAATAATAATAATCATATTTTTGGAAGAAATTAACGGAAAACTTGTTGTTGAGGGCGGAAAAGACGGAGTTTTAGTGACTAGTTATACTTTTCTCAAAATATACAAAGAAAAATGGCAAACATATACATAATTTTTCTAATGTAAAACCAACCACCATCATTTAAAATATCAACAAATTTTGCTTTGATATGTTATACTTACATACACGTTTACCATGGAAGAAAAACTGTTTAACAAACATAACCAATTCCTGATAGGTTTTTTCGTTTTCGTGGATAACACAGTCATTGGAATGATTTATACTAATTCAAATAATACAAAATTATTGTTGAGCAAAACAATTATAGACCAAAAAGAAAACTTAAAAATATACTACAGTCTTACAAGACGATAATCGAACTGGAAGCTACCACATACATTTTTTTCTAAATTTAAAGTTTTGTGTTTGATTGAAGGAAAAATTATAATGAAGAAGAGAAATTTTGGCAGTTTTCAAAATTTTCCAAAAATCTTTGTAGGCTTTCCAATCAATTGACATTTTCCTAAATATATTCTACAATTATTATTACAATTTCTTCTTAATTGTTTCCAAATTACGATAAAATGAATTACGATATTGATTGATATGAAATAAATAAATACTAAGAATCTCATTTAAACTGATAAGATATAAATTAAATCACGTATTTTTAATGTTTTGTGTTTTTTATGTAATTATTATGATTTGGTCAAACATTACTATCATATAATGGAGGTACTGAAAAACCAACTGGTTGAGCATTTGCAACAAGATTTGAATGCATGGAATTGGGTTTGTTTGTTGTATCTGTTGTACTGTCTGATGCTACAGCGGCCTGTCTCATCTCCTCTGCAGTTGCTCTAAATCAAATAGAAAAAAACAAACATAATTGAAATATAACTCGAATTAAATAGAGAACAAAAAACATGCTAATTAAAAGTAACTTTCCAACATTTAACATAACAAAATATTTACTTAACTAGCATTCCAATTAACGCAATTTATACAATTGTTTACTGTTTCATAGCAAACCACTAGAGATTATATCATGCAGAAATTACTACAGACAATGTAATAAAATAATTACGACTAATTGATAGAAAAAAAAATACTTCAAGGATATGAACGTGTACGAAAAAAAAAGACAAGTTCAATTTAAGATAAAACCACAAAACTACAAGAGTCTATATGGAATATTATACAATATATTACAGTTTAATAGCAGGCAAGGCCATTCACTATAGGGAACAATAAATAAAAAGTACAAGGATAATCAAAAAAATGGTCTGAAGTTCATGCAATTCGATCATGTGTAGCCTACAGAAAATCGTGCAACGAATGGAGAATATTTCCTAAAAATAACAAACAGAATTGTAAGGTTCTTTTACAAAGCTCTCTTTTTTTGGGGTTTATGTTGGACGCCAGACATCAGGATCCTCCATTAATGTGGTATGGTGGTCACTTTGACCACCCAGACCAGTAGGAGAAGTTGCCAATTGGGGAGAAGCAACAGCTGCCATATCCTGTCTAGAGCCTCTGTTTTTTTATTGGAATTATTAGAAATACACACAAGTTTTAGTAAATATTAATGACGGATTATTGAATTACAACAACAAAGAAAAAAACACACAATGAATCACACAAAATTGATAAGAGTTTTATCGGGATCTCTCCTGTTCATTGTTTGATATTTTTGAGATAAATTAGTAATTTGTTAAAGGGGACTTACTTTTTGCCTAATGCCATCATTCCATAAATAATTCCAGTTGCAAAGATGAGTCCACTGCCAAAAATACTGCTAAATCTTGGATAAATAATAATAGCTGGTATTGCAAGTCTATACAAAACAATACATGTATATTAGACAAATAGTCACTGATAAGATAAGACAACAATGAAAACTTACGCGACATATCCTACAGCACGATTCCAATATGGTCTTCTATCAACCCAATCACTGAGTCTTTGTACATGATCGACAAACATACAACAACAGGGTGCTTCACAACATAGAAGAATAAAACCAGCTACGATCTGCCATAATCCACTCAACAAACTATCAACATTTGCAACTAGAATACCTACGCAATTCCATACACCCAGAAAAATTGCAACTGTAATAAGACATATGACATTATGAGACTTTCTTTGTGGGTTAAAAATATAGATAATTGCACTTACTGAAACCACCAACTGTTCCCAACCCCCTACCAGTATATTTCATCCACCAGGATACGTCGTCCTTTGCCACAGGGTCCTGGCCGGGACGTGCCATCAGTGCGGCAATTTTATCAGAAAACGACTAAAACACAAAAATTGTTTATAATTTCGTTCATTTTTATCAATAAAAATGAAAAATAAATACCATTCTGATTACAGCTTGATTCGGCAACTTTACACTTGTCAAAACTCGAATGACAGCTGTCAAAAACTCCAATTGACAGTTCTAGTGTAGCAACGCTGCCAACTACACTAGACTAAAACCCCTAGGAACGCGCCAATAAAAGTCAGGTCCGTATTGATTATTTTTTAAGGGCTCAATTGGAGAGAAAATCAAAAATAATAAAATAAAATTTATTAAATTAAAACTTTTCATGATTGCATTACTTAATCAAACATAATCTTGAAGTATTTAGAAAAAGAAAAGAGTTAAATTTGTATCACAAACATTCCAAGAAGTGACACACAGCCATGATTTTTTCTTCATGTATTTCTCTCTTTTAATTAATTAACAATTATTATTATTATTTTAAAAATATCCAGTCAAAAATAAATAAAATTATATCTAATAAAAGATAATATCACAAAGCTGTGCCAATATTGGAATTTTGAAATAATTCAATCCATATAGGACAATATGGTGATACTGGTCCACCCCAATTCCAACCATTTGGTATAGCTAAATGTGCTAAACCATGTCGTACGATAGCATTAATACCCGTAATTTGTCCTTGTACTTTACCATTATTATATAATATATTTGAAATATGTTGTAATTGATTTACAGATTTTATAGCCGGATATACAGTATTTGTTGTTAATGGAAATATTGATCGTAAACCACCAATATTCAACCAATTATCTACAAAAAATAGAATTGTTTATAGAAATAGAGCTATATAAGAGTCACTACAGTGAACGACAACGCTAAATCCTGTCAGAAAGAGACGGCAAACTGCACAACTCGTTCTCGTTTTACGTTGCGTCCACCTTAACGTAGGTGACTAATTAATAAAAAAAAATACCTGTAGTGCCATTAGAATTCGTTGCAATTTCAGATAAATCGATTAAAACTAACAACATATCCTCTTCTGATGTTAAGTCTTTAATTTTCTCATTAATTAAATTAAAATTTGCTAATTTCGTCAATTTCATATTAACTAATTGTAAATTGATGTCAGATATTTTAAAATTTGCTATAATAACTTCACAGTCATTTTTTGTATCATTTGGACCCTGCGATAATGAAGTCAATTCAATATCGATAACTGAAAATTAACAGAGAAATATATAAAAATTTTGAAGTCAACCAACAAACAATGAGTCAGTTTCATAATCAACTTTAAAGTAACTTTAACTTATAAAGTCACATTATAAGTCCAATGCGTGTAAAAAAAGATATAAACCAGGTAAGGCACAAACAAATGTGGATAAACATTTGGGTGGCGTTATGGACTTATAATGTGACTTTAGCTGCGTTCGTTGCCACAACTCTAAACACATTTTTTGATCCCGTGCACTCGAAAGCGTTCAGTTACTGTTTTGGGAGTGAAAGGAGTTAACTCTATGCGTTCGACAAGTGCTCCGTTTGTAACAATTGGGAGGTTTTTCGCTCAGAAACACCATCAGCACCAACACCTTTGCCAGCTTCTATCTGACCCTATGGAGCTCGTGTACTCCCTTCACTTTGGTGGGAAATTGCGTCATTTTCTCCACCAAATGATTGTGGTGGGAAAGTGATCTCTCCAAGTTTTGAACCATGTGAATGGATAGGGCACTTATACTTCTAAGCACCCTATCAGGTCAAATTCACTCCTATATCACGTGAGTTTGCTGCCCCTAACGCACCGTACCAACTCCCAATAATCGTCCTGAACGCAGCTTTTGCAATTTAAAGTGAATTTAAAGCTGACTATGAAACTGGCCCAATATAAATTTGTACCTCCATCCGAATCATATATAAAACCTAATTGTGATCCATCAATATCCAACATACAAAAATTCCAATTATGGTTTTTATATTTCCATTCACTAACCCGTCGCAACCTTGGCTTGTTCAATTCTTCACAGATTATTTTCAAGGCTGATACATTCAAAACCTCTTGTATTGCAATTATTGATAAACTATAATAACAACAATAAATAAATATAATTTAATGGATTTTCGGGTATAATTTTATATTACGAACCCATTTTCTAAAATTGTCCGACATATAACTTCTCGAACACCTGGATTATTAGCTTTTTCCAATGTTAAATTATGTAGATTCCATGATCCAATACGGAATGCTGGTTCACCATTACGTTGAAAATTGAAAATTTCTTCTAATATTGGTCTTGGTGAGTATGTTGATAATAATTCAAATATATCGAATAGTGATGATGATGATAAACCATTTAATAGAGATAATTGTGGTGGACCGCCATTAATATTTAATTTATTTGTTGATAATGCTGATGACGATGATGAATTTATATGGAAGCCATTTGTTAAGATATTTGGTCGATTTGCTTCAAACTCCAATAATGATTCATCTTGATCATGATTTTCAACAGTTAAATATCGATTTATATTATGATAACGTATACGATCCACATTTTTCACTTTCAACAAATCTTCCACCTAAAAATATAACAACAAATAAAATTACAATAGAATGTAAGAAAATAGTGGCAATATACGTATTGGGAATAGCGGCCGGTTTCACCAACATGACTTAACCATTTAAGGTGGTTACAAAATCTCCAAAGTGCCTTAAACTGTGTCTGACATCATATGACTAGACTGCTTGAGTTTGATTGGTGCATTGTGAAAAATTTTGAACCGGTCACAATTTTAAGAAATGTTGGTGAATCCGGCCGATTTCTCCAACACGGATCAATCGTTTGAGACGGTATCAAATGCCAAAAATTTGGTGCACTCTGAATTGATCCCAACATTTGATACGTGTTGGAGAAATCAGCCGTATAAGGCCAAGAAAATACAGTCAACTCCCGATTTTGCGGCCCCGACTTCTCGCCACCCTTGCCTAAAGCCTATAAAACTGTAAGAAGAAAAGTGCATATGACCAATTCATCGCCACCCTCGCCTTGACTCCAGTTTTTAGATGGGACCAACGGGGGCGCAGAATCGGGGCTTGACTATACTTGGATACTTTTCAGGAAAGAATGACGTTATATTACTTCAAATTACTGTCTTATAAAAAGCGATGTCACATTATTCCAAACGGATGGCGGTTGATTTCACCCATTTTAATTTATTTTTAATTTTTCGACGGTTTCATTCATTTATTTCAAGATTTTTTGAACGAAAAAAATATCGAATTCACGCCTAAAAACCCTTCTTTAGAACTTCTATAATAATTATATTTAGCTGTTTATTCAATCGTTAAGTTACAATTTTAAATGATTGGAGATTGGCCAATGTTCTTTTTTTCTGTAAATATTTAACACACGAGAATTTTTAAAATATTGCCCACCTAAAAACTATTATGATACTATATTATCTACGTTGTTAACTAATTAAAAAGCTCTTTTAATTATTGCCAAATTGTTTAGAGTACAAGGTTGCAATAAAAGTTTTTTAGTTTGTTCTTTTTGGGAAAATTTCAGGTAAATTTCCAATTAAATTGACAACTAATACAATGAATATTTCACCATACGATTGTCATAAGAAACAAAAAATTACCTTATTTTTCAAGTTCATAAATTAATACTTTCTATAAAAGGTCAACGAAAATCTAAAGGCCTTGAATCAAATGAAATCACCAATAGACTATTTTTATTAAGTATCTGATCATTGACTAGAGAGACAATAACAAATTTTCCAAATTATTTGAATTTTTTAATAAAAATAAGTATTAACAATCCAAATTTCAATCAATCACTTAAATATTGATTTCTTGATAAAATTAATAATAAGCTAATGATTACGATTATTTTTCTCTACTTTGAACTTTGTTAAAAAAAAAATTATAATATATTATAGTAAACAATTATATAAGATTTTTATTTTAAAATTGTAGAAATGAATGGCAACAACAGTTGGAATAATTTTTTCAAAATTAATTTTTTTAAGTAGAAAATAATGTTATTTGATATATAAAAGTTTAATCATGATAATGGGTAATGAATTATTTCTGTATTTTGTAAATGCATACAAAGGATTAATTAAATTATAATAAATTATTATTATGAATGGGTTATTGTAGATTATATGATTGTTATTTTTTTTGTCATTAATACATGAATAATTGAACAAAGTTCAAGATTATAATTATTATAAAGAATAATAATTATTAGTAAGAAACAGAAAGACGTAAAACGATAAAAATATTTTACTAATTATAAATAAAGAGGACAATAATTCGAAATTTATAACAGTAATCAACTAATAATAGGAGTATATGATTATCCTATTGTCCTGGATTTAATTGATGCTTAATAAAATGAATGGAGATTTTAATTCGACGATGAAGAGAAATCATTAACTATAAAAATTTATAAATATCCCGAATTGTCCATTAATTTTGTGTTATTGTGGAAATGAAATTTCTGGGAAAGAATGACAAGAAAATTCGTTTTAAATTTGTTTAATTAGAAGAAAAGTTAGTGAAAAAAACCCAGAAAAACACAAACAAATTTTTCTGTCCTAACTTTCTAAAAAATCTAGAAAAGAACCTAGCAGGTCCCTATTTACGCGAGCAAGCATTTGTGTGATGATTAGTAATGTTTGACCTGGTGCACAAATAATGTTGCAGAAAATCAAACTCGGTTTGATATTTTTACGCAATAAGTTAGTGTTGCACAAAAGGCTTTAATGTGTATGCTGCAACTTGTACAAAATACCTAATTATTTCAATGAACAAGAGTCAGTTGCGTATTGTTCAACGACCAATTTTAGACTAATATTTTGAACAAAATTCTGTAACGTGCGTACATGTAAATTGCAAAACTATCAATTGGATTCACACACAACTACATATCTTTATCTTTATGTTTAAGGAGTTGTTTGGCAGTTAAAATCAATTCAAACGAAATGAATATCTTTATCCTCATCTTCAGCTTCTCCCCACTCATTGACAGCTGACAAACTCGGCCAATAGTAGATAAGTTCACATAGTAAAGGACCGGGATATAAACTTGCGATAGGAACAGGGATAGATATATGATTTAAATGCCCCGCTAAAGATGAAGATAAAGATAAAGAGTCACGTTTGAATTCAACTGATTGAATAATTGTCTTAAAGTTATTTGGCGTGATGCTTATGGGTTTGATAGAATGACTTCTTGAAAAGGGTTTGCACCATCTTCTGGTTTAGGGGTTGGTGGTCAGTGGTCAGAGATAAGTAGCCGAAAACAACAGGACAGTATTCAAAACAATCTGCCTTTTTCATAAGAAATTTGCTTTTATTTTGGAAGATACATTCTTTACTATTATACCTTCACTGATCCCTCCGAAGGTCATCTGGTTCTTTACCTCTTAGTTTCTCCTATTTGTAAGTTTATTTGGCACCCTGAAGAGGGGTTAACCACAGAGTTAATGTGGAGTCAAAACAACACGCCAAACATCATTATTTAGGATTAATTCTCCTTTATCGTTAGCTCTTTTTTGGCCCGGTTTCATAAACAACTTTAACTTGTACAGTCACAGTCTAAAAGTCCATACACAGACCAAATTAGGAAACGCTGTTAGACATCATCTAACGTAGAATGTGACTGTAATAGTTGAAGTTAATTTAAAGTTGATTATGAAGCTGGTACTTTTTATTTCTGGTTATTTAAATTTTTTAAATACCAGAACCACGCTAAAATATTATTTCAAAGGTTGTTTTTGGGGGGGGACGTCACCAACAATTGTTAAAATTATTAAAAATTCAAATTTGTAAGTTTCATTGTATTCTCTATGACATAATAGTTTAAAATTAAATGTTCATTTTTGACGGTCAAATTGTGATAACGAACCAGCCAGTTGTTTCAATATAAATACCGGAAATCTGTTAACAATTGATAACATGTTATATACAGATAAACAAGTAATAAAACAGTATTTTTGTACTGAAATATTTAGGTAATTGTGCTAATCTCTAAAAATAGTTGGAAGTTATGTGGTCAAGTTCATCTGTACTTGACGGACTTGTATAATAACAACAATAATAAATTCTCTCACCTGTTTAAACGGTCCTTTCTTCTCACGATAATTAACAATAGCAGCAGCAATTTCTTGTGTAATACCATGTATTGATTGTAAATCAAATACAGTAGCTCTATTAATATTGATCAATTTATTTGATTTGATTGTTAGACGTGAATCTGTACTTTTTAAACTATCATAACTTTGTGCCCTAGATGATGTACAACTCTGTTGTTGTTGATTATGATTACTATTATTACGTTTAGTTGATACACAAATTTCTGGTCGTATTATTTCCAATTTATCAGCACCAATACCACGTACTAATGCTAAATCTTCAATTTTACGAAAACGTCCAATTGCTTTACGATGTTCAACAATACATTCAGCTATTTCACGATTAACACCAGGTAGTGTCATCAATTCTTCTTCACTAGCTTGATTGATATTCAATAATTCAATTTTATCATCATTATCATTGATTGTAAATGTATGACTTAGATTAGTAGTTTGTGATCGATTTGAACGACGACTATTATTATTATTATTATTATTTATATAAAAACTTTTTAATGATTTTCGACGAGTTGATTTTGGCAGACTTGTAGTTTGGCCCATTGTCATCGAAAACTGAACCATGAGTATAACACGTAATAATAATAATAATAATAATTAAAATAATAATAAATATTTGAAGATTGTCCAAAGAAATTACCCAAAATTAATTAAATATCGTGCACCAAAATTACACAAAACAATGTTTGATTAACAACAATCGAAGGACTTGAGAGACGTTGTTTGCACCTGGTCCTTCTTATCATTCTATGGTTATTATTATTATCAGATTAGATTAGAACTTGCAAGGTTGAACGACGAATAGACACTGAACGATTATAATTTAAATTTGTGATTGATAATATGATAATATATTCAGATTCTTCGTTATATATTAAATAGACATTGTGTCCTGCCTATTTAATATTCAATCCAATGAAACCATTTAACCTTTCACTATATTCGATTTGTTAATGGATTGATTGATTGAGAATCACGTAAGAGAAAACGTTACACATAATTAATTATTTTAATTAACAATTAGAAGAACACACTTTCATAAATGTTTTTTTTAAACACACGACAAAAAATCACTCAAAGTCCGGCTGCTTTGTGTTTACGTTTTTTAGTATTTGACAAGTAACGTATGTCGATACTAGATGCGATAAAACATTGACGTCTGTGAAGGTCGTGCATTTTAGGGATTTTTAGACCCCCCTCCTCACTTTTCTCCCACTAATTCTAGGATAATTTAAATAATTTAAAACCTAACAAAAGCCAACTATTTTTGAAACACTGATCTAATTATCTAATTAATTATAAATTACTTACAATTGGAAATAACAAGGAAAAACCAATAAAATCAAACTTTAACCAATAATTCAATACTAGTATTTTGATTTTTCTACAATTGGCAACACTGTTCGTGAAATACAGTAGAGCTCCGATTGTGCGGAACAATTATTATCATACGTTACGAGTAGTGAAATTTTCCGGATAATACGAGCATTTACAACTGTACGTATACATATTTGAATAGATTTTTATACTGATTTGTCCACGTGTCGGTTTTCTGGTGACTCAACGTGTTTAAACGGATCCAATACATGCAACAACAATGACCTCACACTATGAGTAATTTGATTAATACGCAGAAATAGTAGTCTGTGATGCGGTTTCAATCAGGGGTAGACTGGCTAAAAAATAGATAAAGGCCTGATAATTCTAAAAAAGGGGAATAGTTCAATAACTGAACAAATTTATGTACCGAAATACTCAAAAACCCACTTCTTTAACGTACTTTATTGACCAAGAGGATCTGAATCAATCAGAATCAACCCAAATCTGATTGGCAAAGATTCGTACAAGTCAGTTTCACCGCTCATTAATTGAATATTGTGTGGTGTTACACGGCAAATTGAGAACCAAAATAATTACGAGCTTGGTTAAATTACAATCAACTTTTGCCGTGTGACAGAAGTCTAACAATAAGGCAACTATGAGTGGAACGGAACGTCAAATGTAGCCAATGTAGCTTCACAGGAGGGGCGCCAAATATCCTAGCGCCGGTCCTGAAGATGACTCCGGGATAATCGATGCTCTACTGTAATTAAAAATGAATTTTTTTTTAAAGAAATTTAGGTACAATTACGAAAATATTTAGTTTTTTATACGAAATTTTGCATAATTTTGAATAGAACATCAAAATTTATTTATTGTTTTTATTAGCTATCAATCAAACACGTGGATCAATTAAAAATCAAGTTACGACATACGTGTTTTGTTGTAAT
>JAZBHA010000077.1:123756-148076 GCA_037464855.1 Iselma pallidipennis | reverse complement strand
ATTTGACCTAAACAATACGTATTGCATTACTATGGAAACGTTGTAATTAGCCAACGCTGTTTTTGAACTGATAAATACTCTTTTTTGGGCGTTTTGTATTTGTCTGCACATCTACACGTCAAGAGCTTTAATTTGAGACCTTTTCGAACACAATCGGATAATATTTAGGGGTAGAAAACGCCTTCACAAAAAATTGCCTTCCCTATTAATATATAGATTATATATTATTATGTTAATTTTTTTTTATACAGAAATAATCTAATATTCTATTCTCACCTCCGCCGTACAATATTCGCTGCACCCTTGGATGCTGCTAACAATTGTATCAATTTTTTTTTTAAGAATTTATTTTCTTCATTGATCTTTGCCATTAGATCATCTTTCAATCTAACTTCATCTTTGGCCTATAATAAAAAACAAATAGGTTAAAACTGAGATTTTTTTTGATATTCATTTTTTTAATTTATTATATTTATGCATTAATGGCCATCTTTTTATAATAAAATGACGTGCTGGATATTATTTGATAAAGCTCTTTATTACGAAAAATAAAACATAAAAAACACAAAAATATTGCAAACAACTACTTTGCTGCCAGCTTCCTGGGGTTTCAGTAATATTTCAATAATTTCATCTCTTTCTTTCGATGAATAACAAATTGAATTATAATTCTTTTCTTCAATAATCTTTATTAACTGATTAAAAAACAATTGACGCTTATCCATTGTGTCACCTTGTCACATCACTTTGCACAGACTCTGTAATTAGTATTTATTTGTCGCCCCCGCTCTGCCTAGTCAAAGTGAAGAAATAGCCATGTTCAATCTCACTTTGCCTGACTTAGCAGGCATTCTGCAGAATGCCTAGAGTATATCAGTTATTTTGCGAAATGACTAACACAACCGTCAATCTGCAGAATTGTTCGCAGATTGCCTACCACTTTAGTCATTTTGCAAATTGACTAGGCATTTCGCGAATTGCCTAATTTCGCACATTGCCGGTAACATATACATACTTTTTTTAATTCTGCGCGGAATGATTGCTCCTTCTGCATGAAAGTCACTAGTGATGTACCATCACCAGCTAATCCGTAATATTGACTTGTTGCCACAACTAAACGGTCCGGATTAAACGGTGAAAAACGTACACTATAACCGTGACGATTTGGTGTTAAAAATGTCGATATTATTTTAATCAAATTATTTAAAAAAAAACAACCAAATCAACAATCACATTTGTTTAATATCTCCTGCCACCACCTGTAAAAAAAAACAAAAAACGTCAACATAAATATATTTTAATAAAAATAATATAATAACTGTACCCCATGGACACTGGCTAAATGATTATTTAGGGATACTTTTTTTGTATATTGTTTATGACAATATGGACATGTGTATTTTTTTTCATCTGTAAATAAAAAAAAATAGCAACAGCAAGTCCAGTGAGAACTATATACTTACTTTGATAGTACGCCGCTGAGAGTCCCGGCGATGGTGATCGGGACTCCGGTAGAGGAAGGCCAACCATACTTGCCGCCCGGGTGCAAACACTAAATTGCCGCCCCCCAAAAATCAACGAAAAAATTAGAATACAAAACTATCCCAACCTAAATGAAATGAAACACTTTTAAATATATACTTACTTTGATAAGATGCCGATGGCGATGGCGATCGGGACTTTGGTGGATAAACCACCACTGGCAGTGGTAGGGCCAAGTCCACCACCCCCCTTTTATCTTTGATCTATAATAAAAAACAAATCATATATTATTATGCTGATGTTTTGATATTTTTCAAAGGAAATAATCTATTCTCACTTGAGCAGCGTGAAATTCGCTACAGTTTTGAATGGCTGCAAATATCTTTTCATTCTTCAATTTTATAATTGCCAATTCTTATTTGAGATTTTGGTTTTCTGTTTTGCCCATTCTAAGTTCTTCCTTCAATTTTCTATGCTCCATTTTGAACTTTTACGTTTCTTCTTTTCTCCTGGGGGTGCTGCAGTTCCGCAGTGCCTACGCACTGTTTCTGGATCCACTCCTAGTAGTGCATCGTGCAATTTATTCACCTCTGGTATTAGTTCATCATTATCATTATTATTCGTATTCTTTTTAAGGGCCCCCTTTTTTTTATATATCTCTTATCACAAATTGTACATTTGTATTGTTTTTCATCTGTAAATCAAAATAGCAACTTAAACAAATAAAGCAGTGGCAGGTCCAGTGAGAACTATTAGTATATTTATTATTTTTATTCATATATTTATGGAAATATAACACTTTCAAATATATACTTACTTTGATAATAAGACGTCGAGGCGACCGGCGATGGTGATCGGGACTCCGGTAGAGGCAGGTTTAGCCCAACGGGCACTTCTGTCTTTTTTGCCTATAATAAAATCAAATTATATATTATTATGTTAATTTTTTTTTATACAGAAATAATCTAATATTCTATTCTTACCTCCGCAGCGCAAAATTCGGCGCATCCCTGTATCGCATTGATGATATTTTGTAATTTTTTTTTTAAAGGTAATTTCTTCCGTCATTTTTATGATTTTCTCATCTTTTGCTCGAATTTCATCTTTGGCCTATAATAAAAAACAAATTAAACAAATTATTTAAGAAAAAGCAAAAACTATATATAAGTACATACTTTTTTTGATTCCGTACGGAAGGACTGCTCCCTCTGAGCAAAGTTTAGCAATGATTCATCTAGATTTACGCCATAGTATTTTTGCTCACTAACACGACTAACACAATAATAAGAAGGGAATACAGAAATTGCTACTTATATCCAATAGAAATCTACTCCAACCCCGCGAGCAAGTGGACCGTCCACATGATTCCAGGATATTGATATTACAAAACGTGAGTCTGCGTTATTGTCAGCCTTTATCAATTTTTTGTATCATTGTCCCATATGGTTTCACCTTTTTCGTTTATCCTAAGTTTTTGTATTTCTTCAATTTTGCATAACCATGAGTTTGTGGTTGTCTGACTGAAATTTCTGAAATTTCTCTCAACGAAAGCCTTGTGCCACTCGCCGTCCCCCTCCATTTCGTCTCTGTCCCACGACACAGGGTAACTGAGCATATTTTTTTAAGCAATAGTATAAGCTATTTTTCTAGTAACTAAAACTGTCAAACCATAGTCCATTTTACTACACGTTATCAAATATTCTGCCAATAGCTTTTTTTTTAAAACATAAAATAATTTCCGGCACTTGTAAAACACGCTAGAAAATATTTTTTGAACATTTAAAGTCATAAATAATAATATCAATGAATTTTATAAAAACTCTCTTGAATATAGATTTGCCAAAAAGAAATAGTTTTTTTTTAATAGATATTTTCTTCGCTCGAATGTCTTGTTTCGTAAACAGATACAGGCACATACTCATACTGTTCCAAATTTAAGGGTGGTTTAGAAAATATAGCTGGGCCTCTTATGTTTATCATGTACGTTCGAATTCAGCTGTATGTAGGTATTTGCTATATAATCGTATTTATTCGCCTGTGCTTTGATTTTTACCTACTACAATGTAACGTTCATTTATGCTTACAATCAACAACTAAAAACACTACCTAATAATGATATTGACATAATAATGTTGATAATTAATTATGGCAATCGTATTTAGAAAATAAAATAGAACAACAACGTATCGAATTTGAAAAGAATGAACATTTAAATCATAAACAGTTGTTAGTTAATAGTCATAATGAATTATTGAATGATAAAGATAAGATATGGCGATAACATTTAAATCTTCAATCAAAAACAATGTCAAATATGTAGATGTACACATACGGGGTCTTTACACCCTCCTATAATTTTGTTATTTATTGAGAAAAAAAAATCACCATGTTATTTATAAGAAAGGCTAGTAGTGAAGGTTTCTGAATAGAAATTTGTAATTATATTGTAATATCATATTGAGAGATGTCATTTCTTGATATTTTTTAACAAATTAAAAAGAAAAAGAAATATTATATGATAATACAATATATTATAATAATTTAATTCATTAATTAAGAAAATTTTCTATGTTTGTTAATTCTGTAGATGTTCTAAATTGTTGTTTGTTTATTAGATAAACAAATTTTAATATATTATACTATTATAAGATCATTTATTGTTATATTTTATCATTGAAATAAAACAAAATAATTTATACGATTTACTGGTTCTTTTATTTATTATTACGTGATGAAAAAAACAAAAATTCTTTTTGTAAATCAGAAAAATTAAATTTGTCAAAATAAAAATAAATTGCAATATTTGTTTCTTGTCGTTAAGAATTGCAATAGAGGTCAAAAATCAAAAGGAAATTCTATTAACTTTTTGCCCATCAGTATAATTTTCAATAAACCTGAAGAATTTTATTTGAAACCCGGAGGCCGGAGAATGATCGCACAACCCGGAGTCTTCGGGTCAAAATGACATTGTTGCCAACCCTAGATCATCGGCAGGTACAATCGTGTTCAGAGAGGCACAGGGTGCTAAATGGGGTTTCGTTAAGCTGAATCTGATCGTACAATTAACATCAACAGTGACATATTCTAATTAGGGTTAGGTACTTACCAAATACCCCTAATAGGAAAGTAGGATATTTTCTGGTGCAAAAACTTACAATGTGACTTTACGAGATAAAATGAACTTAAATTTGATTATGAAACGGTCCCTTAGAAAATTTAAAAAGTAGGACATCTTTGATAGTTCTTTATTGGAGGTAGGACGTAAGATCAATTTTTTTTAGACTCCGTCTGATATCTAGATCCAACTGAAACAATGATATCTATAGGTTGGTACCTACTTCTCATCTGTCAAAATGAAAGTAAAAGGAAATCGCGCGCCTTATTTTTTATCGTACCGTGTCCCTTTATTTTTTGCGATATTGGTGATTTTTTTTGTGATATTTGTGATTTTTTTGATGTACTTGATGGACTTACTTTACAGTGTTAATTATTGTGTTGATAATTTATCGTGAATGGTAATGTTAGATTGCTGATTACTGGAATCCAACGAGAGTTCACCGACCGCCATCCATCATCCCTCCAGGTAAGTGGAAGTTTATGTTTCGTCAACAAAAACTTTTCTTATTTCCTCTTACAATTAGTTTAACAATATTATTATAAATACGTGGACTTACTTCGTCCGCGAAAAAATTTATAAGAAAAGGAAGCATCTCTTTAGCTGATAATAAAAAAAAAACGGTGGCATGCAAGTTTCATGAGTATTGAGTGAGTTTAGGATTATACGGCAGAACTCCGCTATAACGGTCACGGGAATAACGAATGCATGGCTATAGCGTACAAATTTACGTAAAAAATTGAACTTTTATTTGTTCAGTGCAATTTTTTCACGGTTCTTTTGTTACGAAGTAATAATACCAAAAAATCAATGAGAGAAGCAAAGTCGGTACAATCTTGAATTTCGCGATTACTCTATCCGATCTAGTAGGTATACTTTACACATATGAATACATTCATGTCACACAGGTGATAAAAATTATATGAATTTATCAATGATCTTCCTTAAAGAAGGGAAAGTTGTTTCTCACTATACAGTGCGATCTACAAAATTTATGCTCAGAGTGTGATCCAAATATCTAACAATATCAATTTTTCTGTACACATATCATTAACATCAACCTAATTTATTAGTAACAAAGTGTAGACATACCTTTCTTATTTTATTCAAAGTCAATGGTCATCAACTTTATAGATTGCACTGTATATCCTATATTATTATAACCCAGATACCTATGAAAGGAAAAGGATGTTTTGGTCTCTTCGAAATTCGTATTATAATTATTCAATAAATGAATAAACATTCATCTTTTATCTTTTATCTCAATTTTTCCTTATGTTCGATACTATCTACCTGACCTACATCAATGTGTACTATGTTACTACTAACAACCATTTAATTAAAGATTTAATTGAAGTATAATTTTTATGAATTAGATTGAATTTACAAATGTTTATACCGCAAAATTATGACTTTTTTTGATTTTGATTAATGGTTTTTAAGTGTTTTGGTCAAAGGGAAATGGAAATTGTAGGCAAATGTGAATCATCAAATTCGTTGCGTTGTATCTGCTTATAAAAAAAAGGGCGAAAACGAAAGAATACAATCAAATATAGACAACAAAATAAATATTTTATTTTTTGTAATTAAATAAAATATTACAGAATAGACAAATAAATTAAATAAATAATGTTTGAAATGCCAACATTAAAGAAGAATAAAACAATAATTAAATATCACTTATGGTGCTGGTTTATAACCCGGTTGCAATCCAAGTGGTAATGGCATATCAAAACTTCTACCATATGAAGAATGTCCATAATGTCCATGATCTTCATGAGATGATGAATGTGTGTTTGAATGTGAATAAACTGGTTTTGAGATGACTTCATATGTTGTTGATTTACCACCATGAGTTAATCCTTTCAGACCAATAATTGCCGACAACAACAATGAGATCAATGCAGTCATTAATGCTTTACCAGCTAATGCCGCTAAACCACCTAATGCTACAGCCATTAATGTACCTTTCATCATAGCACCAGCGGCTAATATGACTCCTAAACCGCCGCCTTTCTTGCCACCTTTACCGCCACCACCAATACCGCCACTTTTTCTAGCCGATGCAACATCGGCACTAGCAGCATCCCACAAATTCAATTTAATTGAATGCGAATTTAAATAGGTTGCCACTTTTTTCAATAAATATGCATCCAAACGGGTGTCAGGATCATTAGGGAAATCACGAGCTAATTCAGCAACAATATCGGCATTATTAGCTCGTGCACTACCGTTTTCTCGCACTAGACTAACACCAGGTAGGACACTGTAATTATCATCTTCATTCAATTTATCCACCCAGGACACTACATCTAATTTAAGACAAGTGATAGAATATGAACCACCACAATCTTTTGATAAAGATTTTTTAAAATCACTTCGATCACTTAATGTTGTCGGTGGTTGTTGTGTTGTTGATAAATCTTCTGTATTAGCTAGCACCAATGTGGTGAGCAGTACACTGAGCACTAACAGTTTTACTAACATGGTACTCTTGTGGTGTTTGTTGTTGTACTGTCAGTAGTAGATGAACTGATGCCAACATCGAAAACGATAGTGGTTTATATAGTAAAACTATCTAGAGTAAAAAAAAAAAATTGTTACCTCCTATTCCTTAATTTTAATGTCCATCTATATCGATGAATGGAGTTAGTGGAGCAAGAAGTCAGTGTGAGCGTAAGTGACGGGCATATAATTCGATAATCTCACTGAACATAAGGAACAAATACAACAAGTGGATGGATGGATGATGTGGTTGGCCTGATGTGTACGTACTATCACCGCTCTAATTTTTTTCATTAATTCTACAATCAACTGTTTGCCAGATATTTGCACTTGCTTCAAGTTTTTTAAAGACGATATGCATCATATACCTACATATATTTGTTAGACAAGAAGAACTAGATGAACTCTTTTTGTTTTTAGTCTAATTTTTGTGTATTCATTAATTATGATATTTGAAAGTAAATTGGCAGGTCTACCAAATGTTTCAGTTCTAATTACGCCAACGCAACACAAAATAAATTGTGTGTGTTGAAAATCAACGGGACAGGGATCAGGGAAAAATTGTTATGGAACTAGTGTTATATTGGAGACAAAGGAAATAATAGGTTTTTTGTACATCCAGCAAGAAAAAGGGCAAAATTATGGGATTTTTGGAATGAAAAACAAAAGGCAACGTTCTAAATGAGCTATCTGTAAAAATGATTAGAAAGGGTTGGAAAATTGGCTCATTCACTTAAGCATGTATTGACTCAATAAATAGAAAAAATGAAAAATAATGCACTGGGGTGCAAACAAGAGATAATGGAAGGAGAATGCAAAAAAGTTTGATGAATTATGCATAAAAGATTGTAAAATAGACAGGTTTGTGCAGTGAAAACTCTTTAGTGGAACACGTTTGCCATTAAGCTCGATCCTGTCGAATACATATTCGAGCGTCTATGTGGTTCACTTTCATTGACTAGATTGAATTAGTTATCACGATTTTCGATACACAGATGTCTATATTTGCGATTTTTTTCAAAATATCCTAAAATTTCAAATAGGTCATTACAGAAATTACTACTAATAAATTATTACTATTTTCTCTTGATGAACATTAAAATTTTCTAATTTTTGCGTACTTTCAAATGTTAAAATTAACGTATATATCTACATATACAATTTTCTTTTTTTTTTTTAGTTATATGGAATAAACGGATTAAATTATTTGAAAAAAAAACTAGGTCCATTCCTCTCTAACATTAATCTAATCTCATTAAAGTTAATTATTGCAGTAGTTCTAATTGTAGGTGAAATTGTCTGTAAAAAGTAGTCAAAAATAGGAAACAAGTACCATTTTTTTCAGCTAGACGGTGAAATTAGATTAAGTAGGTACTTCTTGATAATCATTTGTCTCTTGTACTTGATTCTGTTAATTATATTCAAGTACTACTTTTAACTGAAACATAAAATGTTGTTTATAGGTACTTGTAGGTTCAGTTAATAAATAGTTCCTGTATGTATCGAATAATAAATGGATAATTTATTAAATAAAAGCAAATATTTAATAAAGATATATAAAATAAATAAATAAATAAATAATTCGATTACATAAGATTTCATTGCGATGGTTTATAATCATCGTGTAAACCAATCGGCAACGGTACATCAAAACTTCTTCCATAGGAAGAATGACCATAACCATGATGATCTTCATGTGAAACTGAATGTGTATTTGCGTGCGTATAAATCGGTTTTGAAATGACTTCATATGTTGTACTTTTATGGCCATGATGTGCTAAACTTTTCAGTCCAATAATCGTTGATAACAATAATGATATCAATGCTGTCATTAATGCTTTACCAGCAATTGCAGCTAAACCACCTAATGCCAGAGCAAATAATGTTCCTTTCATCATTGCAGCAGCTGCTAAAATTACACCGAAACCACCACCGCCACCTTTACCGCCGCCACCACCGAGACCACCGCCGCCACCGCCACCGCCTCCACCGCCACGTGCTTCCTCTTTCATCAATTTATTGTCCCAGAGATTCAAACGAATCGAATGTGTATTGAGATAATTTGTGATTTTTTTCACAAGATATGCATCGAGACGTGCATCAGGATCATTAGGGAAGTCACGGGCTAATTCAGCAACAATTTCAGCGGTATTTGATGATGTTGATGGTAATGATGATGATGAACGAGCACTAGCAGTTTCTTTCACAAGACTAACACCAGGTAAAACACTATAATCGTCATCTTCATTTAATTTATCAACCCAGGAGACGATGTCTAATTTGAGGCAGGTGGCTGTATATGATTTAGAGCAGTCTTTGGATAAGGATTTTTTAAAATCACTTCGTTCACTTTTTTTAACTTCATCACCAAATACTACAGTTAATGTTAAAATTATTATCAAGTTTCTGTTGGAAAACATTGTGTGTTTTGATTATGTGACGACTGATAATGCATTTGGAATCAGCTGCAGTTTATATAGTTGTTAGAAATGGTAGTTCCTTAGAAAAATTTCCAATATCCTAGAATTTCCTATGAAAAAACCATTCATGGTAATAACAACAGTGCAAGATTAAACTAGACCACCTTTATGGAAGCTTAACATAAGAAACAATTATGAATCTTCCAGTAAACAAGATCAAATGCAACTTGTTAGAAATTAAGTTTGATAAAAACATATTATTATATTATGTTTATAAACATATGTTATCAGTTGGTGAATATCGATATTGCCTACCAAGTCATCTAATCCTGTATATGTGTATGGAGAAAAAAAGTATATTGTTGAAAGTATGGCAAATCATCGTTCTATATTACATTTAGCTATCTCTCTACAAATAGTTTGCTCTACATTCTCTCTTAATACTTGTTTTGTCAAATACATCTCCGTATTAATTATTGTTAATTCAGGTCGGCAACAGGAAATGTCCGTGAAAACTGTCGGTTGTACTTTAATTTTTCAAATTATTTGACTGTAACAACATTCAAATAAACAAACAAACAAAAAATCAGACCTAAAAATTTTCACTTTAACTAGTGATTTCAACAATTGTTACGGACGACTGATACTGTCTATTATCGTTATTTGTTAGTTCTTGACAAAATAAAAAGTACCCGAAAAACAAATCGGGGCCAATCCACATTTTTATTATTAAAAATAAATGGAAATTCAATGTTATTTGAAAGATTGATCCATTTAACGGTTGACTATCAAAAAATGGCATCAATTAGATTAATATTCTAATAATTGGAAGCCCGCAAAAATTGAATGGCAATTCTTTTGCAAATCAAACTGAGGTTGCGCCCTTGACCGATCATTCAAGTCTCTTGAAAAGAAATTGCGTTTTTCCTATTTATTCAGTACCAATACACAAAAAATTAACAAAAATATACTTTATTTCATAAATAAATACGTTTAGTAATAAATATAAATAAATGTTAATATAATTCTTTATGGTATAGCTTGTAAAGCTTGATAAGGATCAATTCCTGTACGACTCCAATGTGGTGCTGCAACTTGCGGTAAAACTTCGTATGTTAATTTTGAACTTTGCTGTTCAATAAAACTTTTCAATGCTATCGTACTAGCTATTGCTAATGCCATCAATCCAGCACCTAAACCTTTAAATGCAACAAGTGCAATTAATGATAATACAGCTGGGACAACAATAACAGCTTTCAATTTCAACAAAATTAGTAGCGGCAGTATAATTCTCTTCAGTTTCTTTGTACGGGCTTCTGCAAAAAATATACATACAATGAATAATTAGACTATGAAAAGGAACTGCTTCTTGTTTATCTTTCTCAAAAGCATTAATTTTTCTAAATTATAACAAATTTTTAAATTACAATTAAGATTTACAGTTAATTCCCTTAATTTTGCTAAATTGTATTAACTACAATTGATAGAAAATATAAAATGTAGACCTGATTGATTAATGATCTAGTAGCAGGATATAATCGAGCTTTTTTCTGCAATAGTTTTGCTAATTGCTTTCCTTTCATTCTATACATATATATTAAACATTTCTAGGTCATATCTTGTATTTTATCCGATATCACGAATTTCTCTAATAATCATAATTGGAGAATAAAAGAAAATCTTATCAATATTTAAATCCCATAACTCGTAAAGTTTAGGACAGATGGCATCTATTAAACGATTAGATTTATTTTGAATTTCGTTTTTTTTTGTTGGTTGCCTACTGATTCTTCGTTACTTACAATTAGAATGTAAAATGCGTCGTCAAGTCTATAAGACAGGTAAAAGCTTCTTGAATGGGTGAAATGTACACATAGATCTAGGTCATGGACAGCCGGAAGTTATCTGTATTTAGGTTAATAGGTCGATAAGTCGTACATGCGCAATTTTCCAACAACAAAAAAAAAGAGGAAGGAAAGAACACAATGCAATGGCAAGGTTGTTCAATAACTGGTTTAGCTTGACTGTGGAGTAGAAGTGAATTCTTCAAGCATATTTCAAAGGTTTTATAGATTGAATGAAGAGAAGAAAAAAAGGAAGAAGACGAGACAGGTGGATTTTGGATTGATTCAAATTAGTAACTGTACTTTTAGTGTTTTTTTTTTGAGTTCCTGCCACACCTATTGATTACAAATCTTTATGTGCGAAGAGGTGTTGTTCGCTAATCTCATTAATACGTAGATTTAATTGATCCCGTTTTTTTTTTCTGCGAATAATCTAATTAGTCTTTGCATGATCTTCTTGGACAAGTTGCTGTTTCTCACGAGATATGATCTAAATCAGCGGTTCCTAAACTTTATGAGCGCTTTTTGCCTTTTCAGTTGATATATATATATATATATATATTTTCAGTTTTCTTATTAATTAAATATATGAAATTGTGTGTCACCTAATTTTTATCACCAAAAACCACACCTATTTGTAACCAGGTCAGATTGTAAACGATGATAACTTTTTTTTGCAAATAATAATAAGAATAATACGAAAAATAAAAGCAAAATAGTAGTAGTAAAGTAGCCTAAAGTGCTGGCTATAATATATATTTTTCATCAGACATTTCACGGCCTCAAATTATTCAAGCGATTTTAATATAAATTTAAAACGTGAATTTGTTGAATTGTAATGAAATAAATAAGAAAAAAACGAAAAAGAAGAAGAAACAGAAGCTTTCTACTTACCATTATTTAAGTTTCTTGCAATTTCTTTCGGTATTCTTAGTTTAAATTCATGATTTGTCAAATATTTAATACAATGATCAATAAAATCAGTTTGAGATCGTCCAGTTTCCAATTCGCTTTGTTCAGTTGTTTTTTCCATTACGAAAAAATCACCCAATATTGGTACAGTTTCATTGATTCCATCAATTCTATCAATATAATCAATCATTCCTCTTTCTACACAGTCGATACTATCACCACACTTTTTATAAATATCATTATTATTATTATCACTGGCCGTTACTATGTGTATTATTATTGTTGTTACAATAAACACAAAGAGGTAGAATTTCTTGTACATTTCTTTGTAATTGATTTTTGATCAATTTCAGGTACTTGTCAACAAAAAAACCAACACTGGTTTTGTTGAATTTAATGGCCTTTTATTGATTTAAGGTAAATTGATTGCAAAAAAGTAGGGGGTGTTGTTAAAATATGTAACACGGTTCTATGGTAAATTCTGTGTTAAAATCGTGTCCTGTTAAATAATTTTTTCCGATTTTTTCCACTGATTTTATTTGGTGTAAATGTCTCCTAATTTGTATGTTTCTTGTTTTACTTGTATAGGATTAATTATGTATGCTTGTTGTATGGTTGCTGTATTGTCAGACGCTTTAAAAACACATCAGTCATTGAATTGAGTATGTTTCTTGCATTTAGATTTTAAAGATGAACACTTTTTGGTTGATAAAATTTTACCATAAATCCTGAAATTCTTGCAGTCATCCTAAGTAAAGAAAAGTTTGGCATTTCGTATATTTTCTTCTAGTGTACAGAAATAAGGGATATTGGCCAGTGGCCTGACAACCGTGAAGCACAGATGTACTTGCCTCCGGGTCCATTCATGTAAAGGGCCCGGAGGGAGTCTTTTATAGGATCATTTAGAAGATCCGTACCTAAAATCATCCGTTCAATAGTGTTTAGAAATCGTAGAATTGATTAACTTTAGAAATAGGAATAATAATAATAGTAATAACGTGTTCAACAAGAATACATTTGCCACCTGTTGTTGTGCTCTAGAAATAACTCTTTCATGTTAGCTAAGTTGCAAACCAGAACCTTGACAGTGAAAGATAACCAACTAGAGTACACTGTTCTTATGTAATTTTAGTAAAAATTTTCTAACTTTTTCGTTTAAAATAAGATAGAAACCTTTAATTTGGATACTGAGTTACTGTATCAACTTATAATTAGTTAGTTGCTTGATCTATCGTTGAAGTCTCTACTAAATTTCCAGATTTTTCAAAAAAGGAAATAAATTGAAAAAAGACTTACAAAAATTATTAGTTTTTTATTTTTTGTAAAATAAATAAATAAATAAATAAATAATGATTAGAATAAATTAACTATGGCGAGAATAAGCGATTTGTTGTTCAGTCGTTGAATTTTCTTGAATTTCTTCAGCAACATCTATAGATCTAGCATATGGCCCATAAGGAGGTTGTGAACCACCCCAACCTAGCGTGTTTGTACCATACGATCCATAATTTGTACCGTAACTTGAATATCCACCGTAAGGCCCATATGGCGAATATGGCACAATAGGCTGGAATTATATTTATTCATTGTTTCTATCATAAATATTGTAATTCAGATATAAGTGAAACAAGAACTTACCAGTCGTCCACTATAAAAGTACTGAATAAATAGAATTAATGAAACAACCAGAGCAATTTTTCCAATCACTAAAGCTTTACTTGTCAATAGTGCTAAACCACCCAACATAATCGGGACAACTGTTATCATTTTCGCACCAAGACCTAACATTAATGGACCCATCACTTTTTTCATCTTACCACGACCTTCCTCTAAAGCACGTCCAATATTTTCAGGTGTTGATTCTGGTAGATTAATTTTTAATGTTTTTCCAGAAAATAGTCGTGTTGTTGCATTTAATACAAGTTCAATAAGTTTTAAAGCTTTTTCAGATGGATTATTGGGTAATGGTTCTTCATGTTGTATTTCTTTCGCTTGTCTCGAGTGACTTTGTTTGTTGTTTAATAACGTTATACCAGGAAGAATTTCTAAAGATTCCTTATTTTCAAAATTTTCGACAATTTTTAAAGTCCGAGAAGCTGCACAATTGAAAATACCAGTGATGCCACCATTATTCGTGCATCGTTCTAGACTTTTGATCACTCCAGATGAAATTTCCTGTAATATTGAGGGCTTTTTGGTAAAGTCCCGTTTGTTTAAAAAAATTCAAATTACTTACATTCTTTGTGGTATGGGCGTCTTGTAAAGGTATCTGTAAGGTTTTCAGTGATTATCAGTTTCAATAAATAACGATAAAGACTTACCCCTTGTACAAGAGTGACTACAAAAAATAGAAAAACAATAAAATTCCTCATTTCGTACATCACTGGTTATACACGAATTAACAATTAGACTGCTTTTAAATTTTTGACACAATGCTAATTTATAGTTAAATGTATTTACCCCTCTTATGTAGACAATTTTCAAACAATACTATGAAGGTGTTGGTTTATTAACATTAGCCCATCCTCGGTGACCTACTGAAAAACAAGAGTATAACAAAAATCAAGAATTATTTACATTATGGGTTGGTTGATAATATTAAATGTGGCCCGGAACATAAACATATATAGTCGCGTCGGTCAACTGTTCTTTATGTGTAATTTTTCAACTATTTACAGAATGACTAGTTTTTTTCATGGAGAAGTAGTTTAAGAAGAAAGTCGTTCCTCTATTTTATTGCTAAAATAGGAAATAAAGCCACTTTTAAGACAATAATAATTTTACGCATCAAAACGTCTTCAAACAACATCTACAATTTTCTTATCATCTTATAGAATAATCATCCCAATAATCCTGTCAAAAATGCATAAAATCCACATTTACTAGCATAATGTTGTACAAGAAACTTGTAGTTTTTCTTTATCTATTATGTGTTTGTATCTGTATTGTTTCCTCTTCACATAATTTCCTTCAAGAATTTGTCGGAAAACTAGCAAATACGACGTCAACTGATGGTGGTGAGTTTGAAATCGAACTAATTAAATAAATGGAAAACTAAAATAAATTGTAGATAATGAAGCTAGAAAAAAGAAAAAAAGTGGAAAATATATTATACCATTATTATTCAGTACATTAATGGTTAAATCGATTATTATATTGCCTTTAGCTTTTAAAACAATGGCAATTATGACTGGTATTTCAGTTCTATTAAGTACAATGAGTTTAATTGTATCATCGTTATTGGGTTATTTACAAACTGCCAGAAAAGTGGACAATGCATCAGTGAAAATTGTCCATAAACATCCATATAATTGGTCGAAAGATGATGACAACTCATCGACAAATCATTACATTCTACGTCCTACTGATTATGAATCACAATTACCAGGATAAAAAGTAAAACATCCATATATTTATTTATTTATTTATTGATAAAGTTGTCAAATAAATAATCATTTTACAAGATATATTGGTTTTCCTTGTATAGCCATTGTCAGATAATTGTGGTAATTTTCAAAGAGACTTCAATGCCTGATCAAGTGCAAAACCAACAATGATGATGTTCCACATTCAATGGGGCATTGAAAACCGAATTGCAATGTGGAACAGTACGAATTATCAGGCATTATAATGACGATTTTTGTGGCTTCGATATCCAAAATTTGTTTTTCATTACAATATTTCAAATTCAAATGAAAAATAACACCAATTTCAGTTTAAAGAACCGTTTTTCGATTTTATTGCAAATTTTTGCAAATCAACTGACGCGTAACATATTTGTTTTAATTGAATTGAAATATTCCGTGCGTTACAATCGACAATTTTGCTAGAACAAATCGTTCTATTCTTCAGTAATCCGTTTAGTTACAGTAATTTGATTTTGTAAATACATGATCTATTTTTGCCTTTTATTATTTGAAAATATTTACATAATTATATTGATTAGACGATTATTACATGTTTTAATAAATAAATTAATAGATTGATAAATAAATAAGGATTAGTGTGCGTGGCCACCAGCTTTTAGTCCCATTACGGCTGCAAATAATGCAAAGAAAAATCCTGCAAGTCCTGTTGCTCCGATCAATAGTAACAGTCCACCAATCATAACGGGAATTAGGGTGAAGAATTTCAATTTATAAGCTAACAATAGTGGTAACATGAATTTCTTGAGCTTTTTCTTTATTTTGAATTTTTTACGTCGACTCTCTTCCTCGTAATCTAAAAAAAAAAACACAAAAATTTAGCGTTAAGATATAATAATATCTATTTATATTATTTAGGTACAGCCATATTTTAAGGCCTATTTACAAGGATAATTGGGAATTTGATTAAATCGTGATTGTATTAGAAACAGTACAAAATTTGCACTGATTTCGATTAAAATTTGTTACAATTATTCGAGGCAGCTATGGGGTTATTAAAAAAATCTAGAAGTAATTTTAAAGAAACAGATGCTCTTATTATTTCAGTTAAAGTTGCAACATGTTGTTGTTTTTTTTAGGAGCAATTGAGGATGTACTGTTAGACAATTAATGGTTGTGCGCAAGGAATTTGGGGACATTTTTGAATTTTTCTTCAATAAAATTGTTTTACCAGTAATCATAGGAAGATGAGCTTGTAATGACCATGGACTTGTTGTTGGTGATATTGCCCATGAGGGTCGCCAATTTTCAAGTAATCGCCCCTTATCTTCTGGTTGTACTTCTTTACAACACGGCACTGTTGACTGGACAAATTTGAACCAAACCAAATAGCCAGTTAATAGAATTAATAAGTTCATTTTTGTTTAAATACACAAGAAACAGTCTTATCACTTTGATCACTGATTGTTATCAAGAAATCATCATTTCTTTTTGTTGTTGTTGAAAAATTGAAATAAATTACTCGAGTTTTTTGAAGTTGAAATACTGCCTGCCACTGCTACCAACAACAATAGTATTCTGTTCAGGTTGTGTTGATAGTAAGCGAGACGGTTTGCTTTTTCATTTCCTTGTGTTACAGACCCGTGTAATGATTCTGTACACTTAATGTTAAATATTAGCGTCGTTTCCGCTTGAATTCTTTAGAAATATATAACAACAGCAACGGACCAACTAACAATTTGCGGTATAGTTAGATATACATATATGGCAATCGTTGTACACTTTAACTAGATGTATTTGACGAAAAAATTGACAGGGGGAGTGGATTAAAAATGAATAATTAAAGGGGGGAATTTAACACAAAAATTATGCGGATAAATGTCACACTCTGTTTGATACGATAATATTCCTGAATACGTAACAAAAGCTACTATATCCTTTTATATATATTTTACAAGTATATAGGTAGATACACCTCTCTACTTTTAAAGAACAAATATTATAAGAAGGGATCATCGAAAATAATGAAATTCGACTAATTCTATTCAACCATAACTGAAATATTATAATTTTGTAGAAGGTCAAAATTTAGTGAAATTTACAGAACATGAAAATTAGTTCGCGATATGACGACCTGAAAGTTTTCATCAAAATAATAAAAAAAGTCGTTAAAAACTAGTAGTGCCATTATAATAAATTTTAATAGCCATTATTATATGTGGTTCTAGATAAATGAAAATTGCGTCCACTTTACCTACAGCTTTGCAATAATTCTGCCTTTCTCGTTGCAATTTCATTCTACACAATTGATAGAAAAAGCTCTATCAGTCATTACCTAAGTACCTACTTAATTATATTATAGGTAATTGAAAAGAAAAATGAATATTCTGTATGACATGCGTGCGTCTAGAGGACTGCCGTTGTTCTTCGTGCGTGTAAAAGAAACCATTTTATTTCGGGTAGACATTACAGTAATTTGTTGAGTAGTTTAGTTGGTTCGTTTAACAGTATGTTGCATCATTCTATATGTACTACACATATGAGAGAAAGAAAAAGAGAAGAAGTGTTTTTGCTGGATATTTAACACACTATCATGTAGTCAAGATCTTCATGACATTAAGTCAGAGACGTGTGGATACAAAATTTTTGACATATTTAGAACGTTACAGAAACATTTTTGTTGACGGAAGTATATCTTAATAGTCGACATAGGAAAGTATTTCCTTTTTCAAGCTGTCCTAATTAGAAGAGTAGCTATCTGAATGCATTTCAGACATGTTTTCATATTATTTTTTCTAATTGGTCATAATGACCTTAGGACAAATACAGAGAGTCGCATCTAAAAGATTTCAGAAACGGTTAAAGAAAAGATCAGTGAATCCGAACTATACATTACCGTAGTTTATAATTCTGTCTATTGAAGTTTTATAGCCGCTTGGGAAGTCCACTGGAAATTCGGTTGAATAACCAAGAATGCAAATATCTTACGCACAAAATCTAATCTGAATGTGAGAGAATTGTTGCTTTTTACGTTCAATATCCGATTTACACCGTACTCGAATTGCACGACCAGATTTCGTTCTACAATTTCCATTTAACACGATTTGTGCCTATACTGCTACTGTAAATTATCTGTCAAACGCATATTATAATCAAGCTTCCCACTTGAAAAAATCATGGAAAGTTTGCAGGCAGCCTGGATATCATTACTGAGAAAATTGGTCTGTAATAAGACTAATAAGGCAACAAACTTTGAGTAGAAAATTGGTTTGCAATTGATACAAACAAATAAATAGTTATCTTGGAGAGGATGTGTAATTCAACAGAAAAAAAATGTGAATTTGTCGCTCTACAACACTAAGCGTAAAACCAGAAACAATAAACGTATGAAAGCCATATAATTAATTGACAGACACTGCACTAAATTAACATGCAGACATGCGGGAGAATAGGTAACAGAAATTACCATGAAGACGGAATGTCACCAATTTCCAAATGACTAGTTCGAGTGCGAAATACATTAATTAGTACAATAGGTATAGTAGGAATGTGGATAAACAGAAATAACAAATTGCAATTTGCTAGAAATAACAAATTAGCCCATTTTACAGTATTTGTTCAGATCATTTATATTATTAAGTACGACAGTAATGCAGTTATCATAGTCGCTGATTATTTAGATCTCTGTTAACACAAATCCAGTGCAATTCCTTCTCCTCCGTTCTCTATTAGATCTCATTTGATTTTTGTTAGTTTATCTTTTTTAAAAAGGCTATCTATTTTTTTGCGGAAGAGGCAAGATAGAAGTTGGTAGTTTATCAACAGTTTATTTATCATTCAATTTAATCGCAGGTAGTCCTCTATCTGTCCAATGTTTTGGGGGTACCCTCTATGTAGAATTTCCACACTACGAAAATAGTTTTCATTCAATGCTTATTGTTAGACAACAGTGTAAGTTACGTTGTTTATAATGTTGCCTAACGTTAGGCGAGAATTTTTACGTTTACTAGAAAAAATTCTTGTAATGTTGACTCTCGATTTTTGGGGATGATCGGGCAAATAGTTTTCTGGTTAATCGAATTGCCGGTTAAGCTGCAAATCGGCATCTTAAATGCATCTATTAAGTAGTTCTTTCCTTAAAAATGTTAAATTTTGAAAATTAAGGATATATTTTGTAGTTATTTCTCAATTGTGGATAATAGAATTACTTTTTTCACATAAAATAATTTCTACGATAAAAGTAAAATTTTGCTCTATAGAATATTCGGGGGCGGCGCTAGGCTATTTGCCATCCCCTCTGCAAAACTTCATTTAATGCCCCATTCTCCACTTAAATACACTGACCCTATAGTTTTATTGTGTTATCTTGAGCAAGTGTCCCGTTTTTTGTATTCCTAATTAGTTTTTCAACAAGCCCTCATATGTCCAGTTCTGTGATGTTTTTAAGGAAATAATAAACAAAAATTTATTCAAAATTGCCATTAGCTCATACTATTAGCCTAATAGAATGTTTTTTTTTAATTACAGAACGTCGGTCTGCAGGAATGTGAATATCTATTAATTTTTTGTATGAATGTCCCATATGGTTTCATCTTTTCGGTCCATCCTAATTTTTTGCATCTACTAGTATTTTGCATAACTGTGATTACGATTTATTAATTTCTTAAAGTTCTGTGTTTAAAATTGTCCACTTGTGTTTCCCAGTTCATACATTTTAATCCAACATACCCTGTGTATTACATAAAAACGCTCAGAAAGTTAGGACAGAGGACTAAAATTTGGACAATTATCTTTCAATTGTGTGGATGCTCCACTTGCTAAATGAAAGTTGTAGCGGGATTACTAATCTAATAAATTAGGCGCTTGGAGTAAATTCACTGAGTGTGTGGATGCCGCTTTATGTTCTTAATACATATTATCGAGGTTATAGATTCATATAAATATTTATCATTTTATTACGGATTTGATAATATGGTACCTATGTTATAACTTTTATAAGTTTTTTTTTACAATTGACATAGTATGTGTTGATGTCACGATTTTTAATACTGTTCCTCAAATTATAAATCAATATTGTGCCAAATATTTTACTAATTAATGGGTAATTTGTTATTCAAGAAAAAAATGTTTATTTAAATACCGTTATCGGTAAATAGAAACGTTCATGAATTACTGAGAAATGGGATAAACAAGTCTCATAGTTTTGATTAACATAACAACAACAACAACAACAGCAACATCAAAAGAAAATCTTTTAACTGAATGAAAAACCTCTTCTTTTCCACATTAATAGAAATTTTGCAATAATAATAATAATAAGATTAATAATAACAATGCACAGAAACCACATGGCGGTTTGTCGTACAAAAAGGTGAGAATAAAATAACAAGGTAGCGATTGTTAATTTAATTGATAAAATTTGTGCTACCTGCAAGAATTCAGGTTAAACAAATCTTTTGTATGCATTAGTAGAAGATAATACATAAAATTGCCGTTCATAAAAATTATGTTAATTGGTTTTTTGGTGATTTCAGGTGGTTTTTTTAATTAAACTCAATTTGTTTTATCCAAATGAAAATTTATTTCTTGAAGAAAAGAATTAGAAATACTGGCTGGTGGAGTATAAAATTCCTTTAACAGATTTTTCTTTTAAATAAACAATATTTAGAACAAAATAAATAAAAAATAAATATAAAACACACATAAATTAATTAACAACAAATAGTAATTGATTAACAACTTGGTCTTTCTTTGTTTTGATTACGTTGAAAGTAAATTAGAAGGAAATCATTAAATTTATGACCAAAAAATCGGTCAAATCTTTGTACATTATAGATTGAGGCAAATCAAAAATTAAATTAAATTAATAAAAATTAATGACTATTTAAGAGAATAATAAATTATTAATTAATTATCGATCATTTCGGACTGTAGGCATTGTAAGCTAATTTTTGAGCGTCATCTAATGATCGTTTATCCCATCCACCACCACTAGATTGCCATCCACCACCGCCTGATGAGTGTCCATGGCCGCCGCCGCCACCACCCTGTTTTGATGCGAACAGTTTCTTGATTGCAATAATTCCTGAGAGTAATAATGCAATCTTGGCAGTAATCAAAGCTTTGCCAGCCAATATGAATAAACCGGCAATTGCAAGTGGGATCAGTGCAGCCACTTTAGCTGCCACACCCATCATCATACCGCCCATCATGCCCTTCATACCGCCGGATTTCTTTCTACCTGTAATTTTGGAAAAGAATAGATAACTTATTGTTAGATTTTTTTAAAAGTGTTTATGTACCTTCTCCGACAAAATCGGATGCTGAGATTTTAGGTAATGTGACTTCAATGCTTCTTGAACTGATAAATTTGGAGACTTTATCCATAAGCATTGTAGATAGGGCTTGATCTTTAGCATCGCCTGCACGTGGTAGGGTTGTCTCGAGTTGTTCTTCAGTAATTGCAGGTTCAACAGGACCAGCATCGGAAAGCCTTTGTACAGCAATACCATCACCGAATGATAATTTCTCCATACGACTTAAACGATCCAAAAATGTTAATGCTTTTTTCTTTAAACATGGCGAAAATCCATCCGATTTACTACTGCAATCATCGTAAATTTTTAAAACCATTCGTACACCGGTTGTATCCCATGATTCTTCGGCTAATGCCGTTACAATGGCAAATGCCAACACTAACACACACGATACCTTCATTACACTAAATATATAAAAACTAATTTTGTCTTGAAATTGATAATAAAAGTACTTTACTACTACACTGTTGACGAACGAATCAACCAGCAACTACTGATACCATCAGCTACCATTGTTACCGATTTTATACAGCATCCCATGTGACATGGGGATGACCTTTTCGTTCGTGATGACCTCCTAAGACGGTACCATAATAGTGGTGGAGAAAAAGAGAGAGACATATAGTACCATACCATATCATATAGTGAAGAGCGCCCACACCCGGTTTACCATTGACACATTTGCCGACTACCCTACAACTTTTCATTGGTTGAATTCGTTGACCTACAAAACTCATCTCGATTAACTATTGGTCCGCTGAAACAGAAAGATGTATGATATGATAAAATGCACCATCGGAAAATGAGAAATTGAAAATAAAAAGACAAGACTTGAATTTACGGTATCGTACACTATTCAATAGTGATTATTTGTATCATAATTCCTTTGTAAAAAGGATACCATTGGTCAGCGACAGTGAATCTGTTCTCTTTTTTTTTAGAGTTTCTTTGAAAAGTGATTGTTGGTGAAATAGAAACTGGACGATAATCATCTTGATAATGATGATGATGAAGCTGATTCAGTTTCTTGTTGTTTTTTTTCCATTTTGTTTGTTCATTTGACTGGACATTGAAAATGCAAGTGAACCGCAATTTCTCTATTTTCTAGATTTTTGTTTTTCCAGTTTAAAATTTGAACAGAGTTTAGTATTTGACGACAATTTCAGTTACAAGTGCAATTTTTTGTCTATAAATTTTCCTTCTTATTCGACTCTTTATTTTCGAATCTTCTGCTCTTCTATTTTTTTAAAATGATCTCTAGCGGTTCTTGTGATGTTAGAATGGATCAAATTAAAATTCCATTAGTTGATGGACAAGTTTTATGTTAACAAGAGCAAAACAGATGTGATTAAAAAAAATTTGATCCTAGTCAATTAATATTCATTAAGAAAAAAAGAGGAATTACGTAAAATCATAGATAATAACTGAATATTAGGGTAATGTGTTTCAATATTACGAATAAATTTTAACTTCACTTATTAGCCAAGTTTTAATAGAAATCTTATTCCGTACGTTTTTTTTTCGCCTTCAAAAACCTACTTACAAACATATGGGAATTGCTCTCAACAAACAACAAAACAATAAAAATGTGGCTTACCTCATTTTTCAATGCAATTAAAAATGTGAAATTTAAAATCAAATGTCTAAGCTCTTGAATCAACAAGAAAAACTATAAAGGAATCTTAAAAAAATTGGCCCCATATTCAATGCATTTAGATTTATTGTTAATTTTGATCGAGATTATACTGTTGATTGTATTGTTGACAAATTCTGGTTGGAGAAAATCATATTTTTCTGTTGTTGAGACTTGATTACAACAAGTCAATTTCTAGGCCAGTCTATTCACTTATTCAAAGATTCTCTCACTCATAGATCATCCATCTAATTATAAATGTTATGCGGAAATTACATAGATTGGACCATACATAGTATAACTTTATAATATAATATTATAAACACCTACAAAACGGGGTCATCAAATCTTCTTATAGATATATGTAGTATATTAACGTATGTATATGAATTTAACAACAACAACAAGAACAACAACGAGAGCTCTAAAGAATTTTGACCTGCGCTTCATTACCTTGACAAAGAATTTTTCACCTTTGTCCTAAACTTGTCAGATTGAGTTTTCCCTAAACAATAGAAGTTCGTATTGAACCCGCGAAAATCTTTGATGATGTACTGTTGTTGTAAATAAATGATGAATTTGTCCTAGAATTACTCTTTGACATCATAACTTTGTACCACTTGAGATTTTCTATTTGTTTTGTTATGGAATATTATTAACAATTCGATTGGGAGCATTTTCAACGATTTTTCTTGAAACTTATCAGATTTAGGCCATTCTCACATGT
>JAZBHA010000077.1:102661-123626 GCA_037464855.1 Iselma pallidipennis | reverse complement strand
GTGACAGTGTAATGTGGAGTAGTTCAACGGGTACCGGAAGAATAATCTAGAAACATTCTTGTAATGTAATTTATGTGTATTGTTCTAATCCGGCCTAGTCATTCTTTTTCATCGTCTTTTTTCTTTACTTACTTTACTACTGTTTAACTTCAACAATATGCTACGTCCTACTTTATTACACAGCAAAATATCCGTTCATTAGAGGCCGTTCATTTCAATTTCTAGTTAAGTAGTTGCCTGAATCAAGTTAAACTTGTTGTATTGATCGAAAGATGAAAAAAATTAGGAAATATTTACATTTTTAATAAAAATACTTGACCCAGTTATTGGCATTTAGATCTTGATGAAGTCACGACCAAAGGAAGAATCTTGAACTTTGAAAATTGTATTTTTAGAGAAAATCTAGCGCCTGTTCTGTTATACATACATAGAATGGAAAATAATTCATTGCAGAAACGCGATCGTTTCACTTACCTGTTTAGTATTAGACCATATCCGATTTAAATACTAGTTTCATGTCACTTATTGTCAATAGTATAGGCTAAAAATGGGCAGAAATTACAATTTTTGTCAACAATACTGGGTTCAGATAAAATAACAAAATATTGACGAAAATATACAGAAGTTTGTAAAGGATGGCCTTTAATTTCTGGCATAGTTGCATTTTTTATTTTTTATGCAATGTGTAAAAAGTGCATCCTTTCTCTACGCTCCAAAAAGCCCTTATAAATAATCACGAAACGATACAGATAAATTGATGAGTAGTTGTTAATTCAAGCACAGTAACTTATCGGAATTCTATCCAGTTACAATGAAGTTATATTCAATTTTTATTGTGTTTGTTATCAGTTTAACAACAATTAGTGCACAAATTACCGAAAATTCGGTTCGTTTATTACGTAGTGTTTATTATCAGTGCTTGAATAGAGAAGAGATTCTAAAATGTTGGAAAATACAAGCTTTAAAAGCTATAGATCGAGCGTTACATTTGAAATCAATCAATATTATTGATGGAATTTCTATAATTAATAATGAACGGATTGGAAAAACGATTCCTGTATTGTTGAATGAGACAAAATTAGAAAAACTCGATTCGGATGCACTCAATAATTTATTAGCGAGTAGAACAGCAAGATTTTTAGATAATCATAAGATGCAAGTACAAATTCCAAAATTAATAGAAGAAGGCCGCAAGAAAAGTAAGGGTGGTGGTAATGGAGCTCTGTTATGGGCATTAATTATAAAGGGTAGTTTTTTGGCAATGGCCTATAAAGGTATTGCTATAATGTCCGGTACAGCTTTGATTGTTGGTAAAATGGCATTACTATTGGCCGCAATTTTGGGTTTAAAGAAATTGGCCAGTAGTGGACATGAGAAGACAACATTTGAAATTGTAAAAGTACCCAAATATTCCGAACAACATACACATTCATCATCTTACGAAGACGAATCAAATTATCATCATCATCGATCATTAAATATTGACGATTTGAAAACAAATCCGTATCGAGGATATAACCCCAAAGTCTAGACGATCTTATATTCGCATTCCACCAAGTGTTTATTAATTTATTTCGTATTTATTGTGTAATTGATAGGAGGTATTAATAAATTCCATAAATTTGATCAAATTTTGTATTTTTATATCCTTTTGATGAGCATGAATCACATGGAGTTTCTTCGGTATGTTACATAGTAATGTTAAACAAAAGAACAAATAATTTTCTTTTTATAAAAGAGGCCAACGTGTATGTACCATATACGAGTGAAAGTTATAAAGTCTGTGAGAAATTGGTCGACCTAGTGAACAGTCACGGTCAAGATCGGGTACGGCTTCTTGTTTTTTATTTTATTTCTCACTTCTTATTCCTTGTATTTGGTTTATGATGCACTTGTTCAATCGTATTACTACACGTTAAAGATTTTATTGTATGTAAAATTGCACAATGGTTGTACATAATGATCATGCAAAGCCAATGAATGGAAAAAAGACACGATTTTCGGCTTTCGGTTTAAGTGTTTACAATGTAATGCATTTTTGAAGTTCTTTAATTGAATGAGGAGATTCGGTGAAATGTAAATTGCCAGAAAAATCACTTATAATAGGGTAGATCGGGGCTACTCCGCCCACCGTCGATTTGAGGTCAAAAAAGTCCTACCAAGTGACACCTTTGCGACAGGTATTTCCTGGACAATAGGATTGCTGGTGGACGGAATAGCCCCGTTTCGTACTTTCAACGAATATTCACAACAGGTTTTTAATAGGCGAAATAATCCCATATTATCAACATTAGAGATTTTTTAATACCAAAGTCTTTATTTTCTTTGAGTTGAATTGTCAGCACAATATAAAAATATGTATTTTAATTATGTAGAACAAAATTTCAGGTACAGCCTGTAAAATTTTGATTATTAACTCAAAATTTTCAGGTTTTCATATTTTCTAACTAGATTGAGGTAATAAATCTTAATTAATAAATAATACAAAATAAATAAATAAATAAATACTTAATTAAATAAATAAATAGTTAGGTATTGATTTCAATATCCTGTAGGAGCTGATGTATGTGCCCTATAGGCTAATCTATGGGCACCATCATCATCAAGACTTCGATGCCAACCACCATGTCCTTCTGATGCATAAACAACATGCGACTCTTTACCACCACCACCACTCGATGCTAGTTTCTTTAAACCAATAATTGCTGATAGGAATAATGCCACTTTGGCTAGAATTAATGCAGATCCAGCCATAAATGCAATTTTGCCCATAAATAATTGTGCCATCATACATGCCATACCGCCCATCATGATCATCATATAACCACCGCCTTTACCTTTACCACCCTTTTTACGAGCTGAAAATTGACAAAACAAATCACATCAAGATTAATTAATTGTAGAAAATATGTTATCAATTATTTTCTGGTTCAGTTAATTGAAGACTAAGCTAAAATTGTATCAAGTAATGATAATTGTTTTGTGGTGTGATGTAACGTGTCTCAAATGTGTGTGCAAAACCGTTTTAATGAGTAATAATTGAAATTAGTGTTGTGTTAAATTTGTGGATGGGTAGCGATGCATTACTAGTAGTAATAATTCAGGACATAGCCTTTTGAAATTTATCCTTTCATCTAATAACATATAATCTATACCTATATAGATTCGGTCTAATTCTTGCTTAATTATTATATAAAACGAATATCGATGATTCTTACCTTCTTCTTCTTCAACAGCTGGTGACATTGTAAATTTAACGACTCTTGATTTGAAAAATTCTTCAATTTTATCATGTAAGATATCAGTAAGTTTTAAATTTCTTGCTGAAATATCTTGTGGTAGATCAGTTGTTGTTTTATTGAATGGATATGTTGGATTTTTTTCAATTTCAATTAAATCATTCAAAATGATCGGTTTATCATTTGTTATTTGTTCATCTAATGCTTCTAGTGCTCGTTCTTTAAAACAAACACTTGCATCCTTTCTTGTTAAACAATCCCGAAAGGATGTTATGGTTTTATGAACGGTCATATCCACTGCATCACATTTTTTATTTATTAATATAAACACTATTAAAAACACAAAATTTGATAAAATTCTTATCTGTGATAGGTTCATTGTAACTATTTGTCGTTATTGTGGATATATGGTGGTCTTGTTTAGAACTGGTATAGTTGGAGGGCAGATAAATTATTATATAGAAGCCGGGAAACACTAGACCGTATCGGAGGATATGCACGAATTTCATATAGTAAATCTAAATTGTATATATGTAACATACATGTTTTAACGAAATTAGGTGATGGTTTTTGATGCTGATTCGCTTTTGACGATTTAATATAAAATTTTACGGTCTCTTTCGTGTAAGATGGCCCATATACTTTGTCGTTTTTTTTTTGTTTCGAGCGTACTGTTTACATAAATTTATAGTACAGATTTTCTTTTTAGTTTTTTCTGTAATATCAGAATTTTCAATGTTATTAATTAATTCTAAATATATATTATGTTAGTAAAAGAGAAATTTGCAGGTTTCGATGAAAATTACTTAATTAAATGCGTAATATTACTATAAAATCTGCGATGTAATCATAAAAATCAAAAGTATCGGAAATAGTGGAACGATAATGATTAACGAAGGTGCACAAAAACGTACCTAAAAACAAGAAAATAGAGCAACACGAAATGATTAGCTTCAGAAAGCTTCCGGTTCGTGTCTTACGCGCCTATTGATATCTCCAGCTTAGATGCATTGATTATCATTTTAATTTCTTCATATTTCACAAATATGAAAATGAATTGATAAGAATTGATAATAATCCATGTTATCACTAGAATTATTTAAAAGAATTGTTATTAATTGCATAGTATTGGGTTCAAGAATGTGTTTTAAAAAGACTCGTGTCTTGCGCGCCCATTGATATCACCCACATAAATACATGATTATCACTGTAATCTCTTCCTGTCTTACAAATATGGTAGGTAAATTGAAAAGAATAGTCCACAATGTAATTCAGAAGCTTTTCAAAAAGATTAACCTAGGCGTTTTCACTAGATAATTGAAACATCTATATTCAGATTTAGTATTTAAAAAGAAACATGCTGACATTATTATTAGTGCACACAATTTATTCAGCAGGTGTTGTTTTAATAAAAGACGAAAAAATATAAATAAAGACAACATGAATGAAGAAAAAAAAAACAAACTGTTAGGATGTAATTTCTCTCAATTCTACTTTTCTGTATCCGTGTTTGAACTTTCCTTAGTAAAACTAACCTTGTGTTAATGGTGTGTATACAAAAAAAAAAGAAAACCATCGTTTTTACCATTGATGATCCTAGTCGTGCTTTATGGCAATAATTACTATTAAGCTTTCAAAAAGATTAGAATCAATTTTAAAAATTTGAGATTTTCGCAAAAAATTAATTAGGAGTATTTTATTTAGTTTTCAAACTTTTCGAATAATAAAACAGATTTTATGGTCTAATTGAAAAACAAGTACTGGTTTGATACTAATGAATTCGTATAAAACATATACATATATATGATTTAGAATGTAGACAAGCATCAATTATATGTTATTTTACCGTTGTATCTGTAATTACAATCATAATCAATTACAATTATTTCTTGTAATATTTATAGACCCTACTACTACTAATTGTAGGAGATTTATTATTATTTTCAATTTAAACATCGACGAATTACTTTTTTTTTGTAATTAGCAACAAATAAGAAATTTGGGTTTCCCCTAGTTCTTTTGACTGAAAAATAAGGTTTTCACGGATTGAAGCGTCTTCTTGTGAATTTGCAGGGCATGAAATTTCGATCCTTGGACGGCTGCTAATAACAACACAATGCGTAATTACATTGAGATTTAGTTCATGATATTTAATGCAGTTATATATGAAATATAAAATTAAATACCTACCTACAGTTCCATTTATTTTAATCGAAACTTTACTTAATGTCTAATATGTATTTTCCCCAGAGAATTTTCTTTGAATTTTCACTAAATATACGTGTATTTCGTTTTTGGTTTATATGGAAAGTTAAATGAAACTGTGTTGAAGCTACCTGCAGGGCGAAAAAATTTAGGTCGCATCTGCTCTTTTAAGACATACTCTTCGTCATCATTATCATTATCATCAACGTTGTTGACTTCAATAGTACCGACTTTGTCGTCATTTCCAAAAAATTTACGTTAAGTGCCTAATTCATATAATCGATTGATTGATACCAGAAATCGTTTAATTAATTTTTAATTATTTCAATTTTACTAGGTGTTTTATAGGAGATTTCAATGAAAAATTAATCACTTTTCATCTATTCTCACATTAACATTTAGAAAAAATTTAAAATTCTAACAACTTATATTACAAAACCGTACTGAAATTAATAGGAAACAGACCAGAAATGATATTAAAAGTTTAAATTTTAAAAAACGAGATCAAAAGTTTATGGTTTTTTTCTACTTATAATGTTTTTTTCAATTTTTCATCTTCACTCCATGCAAAGTTACGTCCATTTCCATTATCTTCTCTTGTATAACTATCAGCTAAATTTCCATATAACTGAAATTGATCCACATGATTATCTTGATTAGTTTCAGTTAAACCACGATAGACAATTTCAGGATTATAAACCTCGTCAGGATATCTAAAACTAAGATTTTATTATTTTTTGATAAAAATACAATTTACTAGAGACACACCTGTTGTAATGACTGAACGATGGATGATTTTGATGGACATGGTGTTGGTGTTGATATCGATTTGGTACCGTTCCAGTGCCGAACAGAAGGGCACCTAATGCATAAGCACTACTGACAACCAATGCAATTTTGCTAACAATTATCGCTTTTTTGGCTAAAAGTGCCAATAGCCCAAATAAAACCGGGAGTAGTGTGGCAACATTAAATTTGAAACCCAGCAGAAAAGGTACCAGGAATTGACGAGCCATCAATCGACCTACAATTAGTCAATAAAAAACTAATCAATACTAGCAGGAATGCAGTGACCTAATTTTTTTTTGTGAAAGAAATAAAATATTTTTGTAGTGATTTATGATTTGTTGATAGTAAAATAATGAAGGAATTTAACATACATTTCCTGCAAACTCTCTAGTGGTGAATCATTGAAGTATTTAGAGAGCGCAGGAACCGCAGGAACCTTGACATTGAACTCGGCGCTATCTAGAGTCGGAAACAACAACTTACCGGTACTGATTTCTTTCAATGAATGTTTATTTATAGCTTCACGATGAGGATCTAGGACGAATTCTAGTACACCACCTGGACTAGTAGATGGCGCTACACGCATTGCTAATCCTGGATAAAGAAAGTCCATATCCCAATGTAAATTTCTTCTAGAGAATACATGACTGACAGAGTCGACGATGGTTCTGAGAACAAGAAGAAAAAAACGAAATAAATGACACAATGATTTCTCATATTATTTAAATTAAGATGGAACCGTTATAAGACTTAATAGGAGTCTTGACGAGAAATAATTAAATTCATTCAAGTTTACGTGGATGAAGTCTGGAATGCGTTGAGAATTCTTTTTTCCTTTTAAACAAAGATTTCTTATTTTTCTTGTGCATGAATAATTCTTTGAATGCCAGAGAAAAACTTATTATATTTGTACCACACGAGTTGTATATATTTTTCGCACATGAGTTGATAAAAATATTTGTTTTTCATGTTTGTTAGTCTCTTTAACATGCCCACATATGTACAATCTTAACATCAAACGGGCGTCCCCCAAGTACACTGAACTTCATATCATGTAGAAATGTACAAATTCACTTATTCAAATCAATACTAACAACTTGAATAGCAGGAAGAATAATAAGAGGAAAAATAAATTTAACGAAATTGGGTGGAAGAGATTAACACCAAAATGTCAAATGGATTTAACAAATTTACAAAATTTAATCTACGAATATGGAGAACACAATCAAATTACTATGACTGGTTTTAGTAAAGTCGCTTCTCAACGTTTTGTGTTTCGCCGACAATATTCTCTCTATGTACATATACTTACTATACACATTCAAACAGTATTAAATAGTGTTTGAACAAGAAAATGAGATATCTATATACGTAGAATAGAGACTATAAGATACGTAAAGTGTAAGTAATGTATAGAATGGTAGTATTTACTATTGTTGAATTTTGGATAAGGTTATTACTGTTATGGTATAAAATTTAAATCCATAGTAAAGCTAGTTATGACTATATGATACTGTTCAAATTATTTGAATCTTTGATGTGCTTTGTTGTCGCCACAAGTTTCCTAATTCAGTGAATATCTGAATTTGTACACCAAATTAAGGATAATTTACCCATAGGGTATTGTGCGGTGAATGTGAGCAGGCATAGCGGTGACATCACACTGATTGTGAGATGAGGTCCTCGAAAATAACAATTTTTTGAACAATCAATAAATCAAAACTGGAATAACACTTTCTTGATATTTCTACGAATAAATCGCCTGTATGGATTTCACAAGAATAAAGTGAGTCCCTTGATTGGTTAAATTTCATTAAAATCCAAGTAATTTGTTAGAAAATCCAACTTATTTGTTTAGGGAAAACAAAGTCCTATAGGCCTCAGCTTTGTGAGATTTATTATGAATGTGAAAATGCCAAAAGGGGGGCTTTCCTTAATGGCATATTTTTTTCACTTGTATCACTATCTTCTGTATTAGTCAAAGCTTTAAAGCTTTGCATTACTGATTTTTTATAAATAAATAAAAAAAATAGACTTTTTTTGTTTATAAAAAAGAAGGTTAGTGCAACGAGTTGCTTTTATATTCGAACGGTGTCTTTCAATCGTTCAAAAACGATGAAGGCAATGATTGAAAACACTATAGGTGGAAGTTTATCGTTTACACTTTTTCTTAGCTCCGATGCTCTCTATTTGTTGCCTGCAACTGAGCAAACACTATCTGCCGTTTAGTAAACTCACAGAATTTGTCGCTTAATAAAGTAAATTTGTCACCCATTATGACACTTTACGTTATTGAAAACATAGTTCGTATGTATAGGGAAACATCAATCCACAAGCCCTATTGATTTTGAGTATCTTTTCGTTCCATGTGAGCTTTCTTTGATGGTGTGTGGACGTGTCGACAAACAAATATTGTAAAGGGTGCCTGGTGATAGTTCACATCATTTCGCCATCGTTTATCGTCGATTTTGCACCGAAAAGGGCTATCATCCAAGACTTTCGAGAAAAGCACCCAATCATACGAGAAACTTCGATTTTTAGCGTTAGAATGCAATTATGACCTAAAAGACGTCTGACACAGACCCTGTTTAATCAAACTTGCACTTGTTTGTTTCCCCGAGGATGGCTTAATTAACTTCTACAGTCGTGTTTATTGGAGTGTTAACAATGTCTCTAGTAGTTTGTTAGCTTCGTATTCCTTAAAGTCGCCGCCTATCTCAAGAATTGAATTATATTTTGTGATGATTTAGAGAGCACTAGGACATAAAACTCTGAATTAGATAAGTTTAAAATGCTAATTTTATGAATAAAATAGAATTCACAGTATAACAGTTTACATTGTGAAGAGTTTTCGTTAATTTTCGTGTAAGCCGGTAGTAAATTATGTATTCAAATTGATTCTTCCGTTTTATTTTAGTATTTTTAGAAACTCTTAGAATTCAACTTTCTGATTAATTTATAAGAAAACTTCCAAAAACTGCGCAAATCGCGACATTATCATTTAACAATAAACAAAGAAAAAAACAACTAAGTTCAAGTTATACAAATGAAAGTTATTTGTTTGTGTTCTGCTTGAATAAAAGCTTGCCTCTCTGGGCTTTTTTCCAAATTATTCATCTATTATTTATCACAGATATTCGAGAAATTCTACAAATACTGAACGAATTTCAATGCATATTTTAGCAAATAATTTCACTTACCGGAAATCCGATGGATCTCTATCAACGAAATTGTACGCTTCCCGAAATTCCTGTTGATTTCGACTAAATGTAACACCATCAATAAAATCAAATTTTGGATCATTATCTATACTTTGTAATTTATTGATAGCACCAACACCGAAACAATATCCTAATGTATTTACACCAGTAATTGTTGTTGATGGTGTTGGTTTTGATATTAAACACTGTTTAAATGCTTCCAATAATGATGTTTGTTGTTGTTGTTGTTCTGGTGGTTGTTGTTGTGGTTGTTGTTCTTGATTAACAACTGTACATTTTACAAATATTAAAAATATTGCTAGGAATATTAATAATACACATATTCGACTTATTCGAAACATTGTTTAAAGAAGATTGAATTTGCAAAATTTTGAACAATAGAGTATATATACGTTGTTACGTTTCAATGAATTTGTAAACTTCCAGTGAAAGTGGATGAGAAGAGACTTAATTACTATTTTAGACATTTTTTTTTCTTTTCAATCTATTGTATTTGGAAACGGTAGATTCACATGTCGTTCAAGACTATACAATTGAAAGTAATTGGTGCAGGAGAGTTTGATTTTTCTTTAAAAATAAATGTCAACATCTTATTATTATCAGGTTGTAAGGGTATGTCTCGTGAAACAGAAAAATTACCAAGGGAGCGTCTTTTTATTATTATTATTATTATTGTTATTATTATCGAGAATTTAAATCAACGTTGTCAATTCCCTTTTTGAGGAGGAAACACGCTCGAGAACAAACAGAAAGAGAAATGTAAACGTTATTGTCTGGTGATGTTGTTTGCATCCACCCACACTTTCATTTAAAATACAGCCAAATATAAATGTAAATCTCTTTAAAATATTGTAGATCAAATTTAATAGCTTTACCGAAAAGGATTATTTTTAGTATTTATGGAAATAAATCTAAATATATTGAGTAGAAGTTGGGTTTGATTTGCTTGCAATTCAAAAGTTTAAAAGATATAAAAGTTTAATTTACTGGAAAGTGGAAAGTTTATTATTATTGTTGTTATTGTTATCACTATATTGTTGATAATAAGCTTTACTATACGTACGTAGGAATATTATAGAAAAGAAAGTTTTCTTCTTGACAAGTGTAGAATATAAAAATACAGCAAAATTTGTTATTGATTTAAACAACTCTTCTACCAGATTGAAATCTTTACCTTTTGTTGCTTTGTATGTATACAAGAAGAAAAAAATGTACCTATTATTTGCATTGGAATGATAAAATACGAATGGAGGAAAAGCAATATATTCGATAGTTACTATTGTGCTTGATAAAATCGACGAAAACAACTTGACATTGCAGAGAGTACAAAGTCAATATTTAGATAAAAATATGTATGTTGAAACGTGGATTTTGCCAGTCTGATTTTTATAACTGGAGCATCCACCATTTTCTCGAACTATGTCGTATTTACATACCGGCATATCCAAATAAAAGTGTGGTGTGAATGAGCAATGTTTGATACATAAATCAAAGCGAGATAGTAGAAGAAATCGACTTCTCAAGACCACATTTTTATTGGGATATAGCGGCATAATAGGTGCTGGGTGTAGAATAATTTACACATAATTTTAGCCCTTCTGAATATTTTATGTTATAATAAATAAATAAATAAATATATAAACAAGAACAGGTACAATGTAACAAATATAAATTAAAAGTATTACATGCTACAGGGGTGCATATACATGGACAGATTCTCCCCTGATTTTGTCCCTTCTCTTTTCACGAGTAAGGACTTAAATATGTGATCTCCCTTACAGAAAAACCACTCCTGTGAATCTTTTTTTAGAAGGAGAAGGGCAAAAGTCTCTTCTGATCATAAAATTGAAACAAACACTACGGTTTAGTGTGCGCCCTATACGTCAACTCTTGTTTGAACGATCGATCATAATCTTCAATATGTGGATGTGCTACAATTTCATAAGTTCCATAATGTTTCTGTTCAACGAGTTTCTTCAAACCAATCACAAATGCAATTGTAAATGCAACTTTAGCTATCAATAAAGCTTTAAAAGCCACCATACCAATGAATTTCATTGCAACAGCCGCCAATGTTAGTGCTTTCAATTGGAATAATAACATATAGGGCATATTATTACCTTTCTTGTTGTTTTTATTCTTCTGTTTACGTCCTGTTTGTGTGGAAAAACAATAAAATCCCGACAAAAATGTATATTTTTCATAAAGCTTACCTTGTTCAACATCCATTGTTCTTTGGATCCCTTTTAATGATACAGGATTTAATTTAAATTGTAGAACATGTGAGTTTAAATAATTGAAAATTCTGTCTAGTAACATTTTATCTAAATTTTCCACTTGATTTGTTGTGATATTGTTGGAATATTGCCGTGAAATTTTTCCCGTATCATTATTCTGTTGTATTATCAAACCACCACCTAAATCTATATTGTTTGGTAATTGTTCCATGTATTTTAAAGCTCTTTCCTGGAAATAGAGACGACGACAAACTTTTACAATCGCTAAATGGCTTTATAATTCAGAAATAGTGTTACTTTGAACTCTCCTATGGCTATAAATGTGGTTGTTGTTGGTTTCAGAAAAAGTTCAAAGTACTTTCGAGACAAAATTGAATCGATTTTATATAGTTTTGCTTTATTTTTTTCTATAAAAAGGATGAAATATTGAGAATATATTCAATATTTCATTGAAGGCATCTAGTGTTTACATGCTATTTTTTTTTAAAAAAGATATATAAAATAAAAAGTTGCCAAGTTTTATAGGAGACAGATGGCAATTGAGGACAGATAAATGATGGCAATATATGATCAACTACAGTTACTGAAAACCGCAAGGAATTAGAAAAAAAGAAGAGATTTAATGTTTATCGGCGGGGTATCACTAGAAATCAACAAATGTTACAATTTTTTTGATCAATTCTTGTAATGTACTAAATTTTCAATGCATGACTATAAAACAAAAAATTGGAACTGATAGAAGGAGATGCAGCGTGCTGAACTTCAACCCTCTGCATCTCCCAAATGGTTGAGCTTTCGCATAACATTGCGGTATCGTTTTTTCAATACGGTTTTAGTGAAAGCCTTTATCTGGGATTGGATGTTTTGCTTTGCTTTTTTGGATCTTTTACAAGTTATTTTTGGCGTTATATGTATAAAAAAATGTGTATTCATTTTCTCTTTAGATTGTTAATTCATACGTAAATATATAGAATATTACTTTATTTTATATTTAACTTCCAAATTACCTTTGAGTTATCCCTGTGAGTTTACTAATTAATAAACTTTCTTTATATGTATTAATAAGATGGGAAATTGCCTACTTACTTTTAAACAAATTGAAAAGGACCTGGATCCACACTCATCCACAAATTGCAAAGTTTCTTTATAGATCACATCTTCATATTCATCGTTTCCATATATCTTCAATACAAAATAACTTAAAGTCAAATAAAATAAGAAGACCTTCATAGTACCCAGATGTTTTGTGTATCTCTGGATATGTACGTTTACAGTTTGAAATGTAAAGAAATACTGTAGTATTGCAACATATCAAGTCTTGGTTATAGTATTGGGGAGTAGTTTGTAGATCTAAATTACTTTGCAACAATTTTATACATACTTGTATACAAAAAAAAATTGATGTTATTGGTACTAGTTCAAGTACTATTTTTATTTTCTTGTTTGTACTGTTGTTGTTGTTGTTGTTGTACGTTTATAGCAACTTGAACTAAACGGGATCATTTTATACAAATGCTCAATATAATTAACTGAATTGTTAGGCCACATGCGATTATTAACTGATCCTGTTACATAGTTAATTATTTTACAAAATTGATTTATATTACATACACACAAGTAAAGTTATTATCCTTATCCGTCGTGTTCGATTTAATAATTCTGTGAAACTCATTTTAAATTCCGAAATAGTCCCATGATGGATGTATTATTTTAGGGATAACGAAATCTCGGTCAATTATTCACAATTGTTCTACATTCGAGGATTGTTGAATATTAAATTTCACGTGTATCAATCTGTATTACCGATTTTGCAGAGAAGGAAGGATCAAATTCGGCAGCAGTGCTGTACATATTCTGCATTTAATGATGGGAATAACATTTATAGTTCAGTTGACTATTATGGTACAGATAGACGAAGATATAACAACCTCTCATCTTAAAAATAGACAAAAATCCATCTTTTGTCTCGTTTTTAGTACAAGAAATGGAAGTCAGGAGAGAAAAATCTCTGCGCTTATCCGCACCCTTAGTGAAGTGAATTCTCTCTTGAGCGGAAAGGTGTGGGACAACAAAAACTATCTGAATAAAGGAAAATAAGGCGGTATTTTTGCATGTCGGCATAGGTACTAAAACTCATAGCTAGTATGTTTCTGTTTGTAGCTCAGAAGTAAGTGGTAACTCAGCGATCTCAGCCACTTTTCTAGGTACGGTCCTGGGTTGCAGACTTTGCTAAATTACATCGAACTGACAATGGGCCCCTGAAAACAGGAGTATATAATCTGTATCTCTTTCTGTTCGGTTTTCAGTATTTTACAGTTTTTTATTTTCTTCATGATCACCCATCTAGTATAAACACATTCAATCAATGTTTTAATTTCTTTCCTCAGTCTAATAATTATCCAATGATTAATTTAATTTTACAATAAAAATCGTGTCTAGTGGCGGATCTGTCGTGAAATATGAAGCTTTTTGGCCCGTATTTGGTAGAGTCTCATCCAAAAAAATCGAATCAAATCAGTTAGTCAAGGGACGCCACATAAAATGCTAAGGGTTTTACATAAATTAATAGGTGTATCGTTTTATAGAAATAATTCAATTTATTAGTTGGGGCGTAACAATAATAATCTAGTAATTTCTCGATCGATGAGCAACGGAAACACAAGCAATCATAAGATTCCTGTATAAGTAAAACAACTTGTCCGATATCAGTATTGTATTGTAAGGTCGTTGTTCTGGTTTACTTCTTTTCTTAAGAATTCAATTGAGACAATAGATTGAAAGAAGAAGAAATAAAAGATGGAAACATTAAGAAAATAATAAAAGAAACATAAGAGACACCTTTAGGCTTCAGGCTATCGTCAATTATTATTATGAATCAAGAGAGTCCATCCAGTAAGAAAGTAAAATCTAACGTAATAGATTCTCTTTTTTTGTATAGTCAAGTTCATGTCCTATTATTACTTTCACATTTCTCTCTAATATTAGTATTATTATCATTATTATTATTACTACTATTATTACTATTAGAGCTGATCCTGAATGAAAACGAAAACTGTTCGACAAAATTTTAGTTTTATTTATGTAATTTGTTTGAAAGAAAAAAATGGGACACACTTAAAATTAGATTAATTTATTTAAATATTGTTGGAAAAAAAATAAATTACAAAAATAAATATTTAGCCTTAAAATTTATCGAGTTTTCGGGACGTGAGCATTATAAGCTAGATTTTGGGCATGTTCTTTCTCATAGGATCGTCCCCAACCAGATCCATGTCCACCAGAAACTACGACTTCATGTCCAGATTCATGACTACTGCCACCGCCGCTCAATAATTTCTTTAAACCAATTATAGCAGCCAAAACTAGGGCTAGTTTTGAGACAATCAGAGCTTTTCCAGCTAATAGTGCTAAAGCTCCTAATGCTAATGGGATTATAGTTCCGCCCAAAATCAAAGGTAATAATAAAAGATTAGAGCCTTTCTTTTTCTTTCGAGCTTCTTCTGTGAAGGAACGTTGCAATTCCGATGACGACGGTAATTTAACCTGAACGTTTTGAGAATTGTTATTGATTTGTGAATTATTTTGTGGAAATTTTGGTTACCTGAAGGCTATGGCTGTCGAAAAAGTTGGAAACTTTATTAGCAATCATTTCATTAAGGGCATCGTCACGTTCATTCAACGATCTTGGTAATGTGTTTTCAAGTTCTTCTTCTGTTGTTTCTGGAGTTGATTCTTGTACATTTGAATTTTTCACAAATGTGATTCCATCGATCAGATGTAATTCGGGGTAATTTCTTGCAACACGATCCATGGCTGTTATCAATTTCAATTTCAAACATGGTGTTAAATCTTTTGCTGCACATTCTTGATACACTTTAAACACATAACGTAAATCACCAAAGAACGATGTGGATTCTTGTGTTCTTGGTGTTTCTTCAATTGTATTTTGTTGACTGTTTGATGTCGAACGGGCTAATGCCGTTGTGGCCACTAAGGCTAAAATTAACCACTGATGGAAAACCATTCTGTCTGACAACTGATACAAATTCACTTACACTACAAACTTTTATAGTATGGTCCCACCTCAAGAATTTCTTTTAGAAGAATTATACCGAGGTGTGTGTGTCCATTTGAATGCCGGCAAGTTGCCCGCCCCTCTTTCCCTCAAACACCGGTCAGTTATTGTATTATCTTTTTAACTTTATCCGTCTAACCGTGACATTGACCGAGACGAAACAAAAAAAGAAAAAAAACAGATCGAATTTCTACTCGGACACATCCTCAATGATTAACACGTGTCGTCACAGCTTATGCATCTTGTACACCAAGAATTAGAATCGATTAACATGCGATTGCAGAAACTTGGTAAGTAGACCAAAACTTTATCAGAATGCCAATAACCAAAAAGAAAAAAATTAATAAATAGAACCCAGGAAAATGATACGGTAGAACAGGAGAAAACTTCATTTTAAGTAGACCAAATCCAAGGACGACCACTAGGGCAACGTCTCTCAACTGGATAGCCCTCACCTACATATTAACCGGAAATACTCCGGGACTCAATAGTTTATTCAATACGTCTTTAAACTATAAGGATTATTGTATGTTAATCTGTCCATTTGTTAAAGTTTTGCAAACTTTCACCGAAAACGTGACAACTGACATTCGAAAGTAATTCAGATCAATACTAAATTTGTCTATATGTATGTGTAAGTTGTTTTTACGTATTTTCCTGTCCTATAACAACAGTTCAACGTTCAACGTCACCAACAACAACAGTTCATTACCATTTCGTGTGTGTGAAAAGTAAAATTTCTAAACACATCACCTAGATCCTGATAAGGACCTCATTTTCACCGCAACTTCTTAAAATGATGCAATCTCTATTGGAATTACTGCAAAATTTCAGGCAGATTTGCTGAAAGAGTCAACAATTCATTTAAAATTGTAGTTTTTTTGTTTATCAGAGAGAAAATTCAATGAAAAACTCATCGTGTCCAGTTTAAAGTATTTAAATATTTGCATTGTTCTAGTTTTACTAATTACGAAAACGTCCATTTCGTAGTGAAAAAGCAGTGTGGCAATTACAATTTCAATTTACGTACTTTTTTCCCAGTTTTACTAATTAGTTCCAACTCTAGTATTGTAACAAGCTTTAATAACTCTCAAAAAAAGTTTGTCCAAATTAAAATTAACGATGTCTGTTAGTTTTCTAATTTAACAAAGTTCTACATCTAGAAGTGATTTTCAACGAAATAATAATTCTACCAATTATATTACTAGAATTTGAACATAAATTAGGTTCAACGTTTTTTTTTTGAAATTGAGCTTATCGTATAGGGTTGTTGGACACGAATCAAAAATGCGGTCAGTGGGTCAGTCATGTTGGCCCTCAGACACATCTCTTTAATTCATATCCAGCTACAGAATTAAAACAAAAATTACAGTCCTATTATAATATTCCTAAGAGTGTTTATTAGATCTCTGCAATTATTTCGAATTATGCAACTTTAATTAATTAATTAATTAATTAATTAATAATATTTGGCTTAACACATAAAATAATTAGATCGCGACCAAGATACCGCACAGGTTGAGAAAGTGAAAAAATCAGTTGTGACAATGCATGTATGTATCAGTGATGAGTGAAAATAGAAAATCAAGTGTTCTAGACAAGAATTAGAGCTACAAAGATGCACATCCTGAGTCATTAGATACGACGAAGAGATCTTGAACAAATTTCGATTTATTAATGAAAGTTGTGAATTTTTAAACAAGGAAAAAAGTACTTTCTCCTTTTGTCGCAGCATAATTTTCTCACTGATTTCCCGTACATATTATTTGTAGAAATATCATATAGTATGACAAACAATATTTTCCTCCAAACACATATGGGAATAAAAGTCGTATATTTTCCGGAAACACTTCAGCTTGACATTCCCATCGAATCGGAAAACTGTCAGAAAGTATATACACATCTCTGTATGAAATGATGAAGACAGACCATAAAAAAGCGTGTGTCTTTTTTTTTCTTAAATATTTATTGAATACAATATTTCATAGATTAAGATAGAAATATGAAACAAAAAAAATAGTTAGATAAATAAAGAGAAATTTAGGTCTGTAGGTGGTTTAGTCGTTTTTAATTAACGAAAAATGTATTTAAAAATTCCATACCAATGACAATGTTGATGTTGTTTCTGTATATAAAATAAAACAATAGTTTGACTCATCTTGAGGGAATTGGAAATTGGAATCAAAAAGGAATCAAATGACCCAGTTTTCTGAACTTTTCCAATTTATTATTATCATCATTATCATCATCATCATAAAGAGTTCCTGTAGATTTCCATAATGATAGAGTTCCATAGAATTTAATAAGATTGATTGTCAAATTTGGGGCAATATAATTTGTCACTCTATTAATCAACCATTGATTAATTTCTCACTTCAACAGTTTTTTTTATTTCATAGACTTTTCCTAATTGTATCAATTAATTAAAAACGGTTTTACTTCAAAAGCTTTTTTTTCAAATGCTTTCAGACGATGAAAAAAACCTGTAATGGATAAAAATAGTGTACTCTTGTGGTAATCTCTTTATTTATTATAAAAAAGTTTGTTGGAAAGTGTGTATAACAGATGGCGTACTTATCTTTGCTAATTCTTGTGTTGTTGTTTTTTCTGTTATTATACAACATAAACTTTCAAGTTTATATTGTAAATTAGTTTCGGCATGAGGACGAAGAGTTTAGGCACCTAGTAAACTTTTCGGGACTTGATTTGTAATGAAATTTTAAAAGCTTTCTGCCAGTTTTTCAGCAGTTTTAAAATAAAGGATAATAACTTCCTCCATGGAAAGAGAAGGATTAGAATTTATATTCTTACGAGAATGTCATGGTCTGATATCACATGTCTGTCAGAAATCCACCTTATCAGTTACCATACTTTTTGAGGTTCCGTACTTCAAAGAGGTGATAACGGAACCTATTGGGTACACGCGTATGTCCGGTCGTCCCAGGCCTGTCACATTAAAGATTCGCCAAAAATTGTGCCCCTAGGAGGCTAAAATGAAGAACAATCTTTCTATTTTTCTATGGCAAGTGCTACATGCTTGAAAATATCTTCGTATGTGGATTTCATAACTTTTAATTTTTTTTAAGTACTTGATCGCTTTCATACTTGAAAAATGCTGATCTTCCTGAAAACATTCCCGATTATTCTTTGTACGAACATATGTATGTTCACATCTCACATCTCAGCCATATTTCAGGTGTCAAGATTCAGGTCACGAATTAAATAACGATCAATCTAACAAATGAAACAAACACAATGTATCATTTCTTTGCAGTAAACATTAATTTATGATTAATTTCAAGTTTCCAGACATGTTAGTTTTATTACCAAAGTTTTTTTTGCATCAACTTAAATACATAATACGTACATGAGTGAATCTAGCGGAAAAACATCACAAATCTCTGTAATCTGTTTAGAATTAAATATTCTACTATTTCTAAATTATATGTTTTTAATAGTTTCCCATTTTTAGTCAGTAACGAACCGTTACTACTAGCAGGTGATGATGTTTAGTTGAAATGTTTTGTATTAATAAAGGAAAGTCCTGCTATATACTTACTTCATCCTAGATTGATTCTTGGTGAATAGTAAAAGCACTATTTCCTTTAACTTACAATTTGTGGTGTAATTTAGATGTCATCGTCCTCGATTATGTTATGGTAGCATCTGGTAATGCCGTTGAACAAGACCTAATATGTGGTTGAGTTGTAAACTTAACAAAACGGAAGATTCCAGTGTATTGACTCTTGTGTGTACAGATAGGTAGAGGTATAATAAAGCAAGTGGTTGTTAGTTTGTTAGCCTTAAACTTGTTTTTAAAGGTCAAAGATTGAGGACATCGTTGAAAAATTTTTTGACCTAGTTGTTGGTTTATTTTTTTGTTTTTTGAAAGGATTTCGAGAAAAAACAACACATTTGCTTTTATTGAATCGATTTATTGATCTTGCATCATAAATATAACAATTAAATCTTATAGCTAACAATCTAGTAACAACACTAGACAATATGGTATCTTTATAGTCTTTGTTCGTTGGTCTTAAATAGACTAAATTAAATAAGAAACAAACTGAAAAAATAAATACATAAATAAAAAAATAGAGAATAAGAAGAAGATGAGCGGACGAGGCCCACTGAATGTAACTAGAGGCTCGCTGAGAATTAACAGGTACATGACCATATCCTCCACGAAATTTATTGTTGATTATTGGCAGCAACTTGCGAATGGCCTCTGTATGCCAATTGTTGTGCTTCAAGTGATCTACCCCAACCACCATGTCCAGATGAACCGCCACCATAACCACCACCAACATCTCCACCATAGCCACCACCGCCACTACCACCATAAACGGTTTCATGGCTACTGACATGACTAGATGAATGTTGTGGATGTGCTACAACTTCATATGTAACATGTTTGCCACTACCCAATAATTTCTTCAAACCAATAATTGCCGATAATACCAATGCGATTTTACCAATCAATAGTGCTTTACCAGCTATCAATGCAATAGTGGCTAAAGCAATTTTACCGATAACGGCAGCTTTGACTGCAACGGCAGCCATAATGGGTCCAAGAATTTTCTGTACCTTCTTCTTTTTACCTCTGCCTTCTTCAACCAAATTTTCATCTTCAGAAAGTGAATCGTAAACATCACTGAAGGAACGGGCAGTTGATGTAACAGCATTAACAAGTTCGCTACCTTTTAGATCAACTTTGATTGTATGTGATTCAATGAAATTCTGGATACGATTCATAATCAATGATTCGACAGATTCATCACCATTTAGAGCACGTGGAGCACCATCTTTTTCATTACCAGTTTTGATGATTTGTACACCTTCCGTCACTGTAATGGTATCTTTATGTCCCAACATTTTATCAACGAACGAATATATTTTATATTTCAAACATGAAATTGAATCTTTACGTAAACAATCCGTATAAACTGAATCGAGTAAATCATTTTCGGTTTGGATCACATTTCTTGAACCACGAGCCGATGATTCTTCTTGTGTTGTTGTTGCCGGCAATGCTGCAGACGCCGCCACAATACACAATAATATACCAGTTATTTTTAACGATACCATTTTTATTTTTTTAAATAATTTTCAACAAATTTTATAATGATAAGTATCGATTTTTAATAAATTACACCGGAATAGTGCAAGTTATCGGTATGTTGTGATGTTGTAAAGATG
>JAZBHA010000077.1:88907-102547 GCA_037464855.1 Iselma pallidipennis | reverse complement strand
ATCTCTTGGACCGCTTTCTCACAGTATAGACGCGACTAACCTCGATTTTGTTCCTATATTATGTCTTACATACAAATATATAATAGTTAGGTATATCTATATAGGTATTTATAGTATAAATACGTGTGCAATATGCACTTTTTTCGATTCTGACAAATATATCCGTCAATTACACACATGTTCCGGTTATCCATAAGTCCGGAAACGTTGCCGGCGAGGGCGGACTAGGTCACCAAAGCCTCTGGCGAAGGTCACATGTATACAACATTATGTGAGAGTGACCCAACCTTAGATGCGACATACTTCAACAAAATATCGATGAATTTTCAAGAAAAACGTGTATGTATTCCAATCATCTAAATAGCAACAATATGAATTCGATTAACAAAAAAAAAGCTCTATAATAATGATGTAGCAGGAAGTTGGCAAAGATTCACTCTCGTTAAAGTAGGTACTCGTAGAGAACATGCAATCATTTTATAATAGATCTAGACCATATCGGACTGAAAACGGAAAGCTCATGTCATAATATACCATGAAAAATCGCTTTTCAATCGTTTTTATTTCGCTGTTTTTTGCCTCGACAGGTCTGTAAACAGATTACTTTTATATTTATTTAAGGAAAAAAACCGGCGATACTCTCTAAATCAAGATATTTTTCATCTATTGTTATAGATAGAATAAACAGAAGATTATTACTGTAGATTTCCAGAAAAAGCTCCTGTTTTGTGTCAATATTGTACAGATACGGAAAGGTAGCTTTATTACTTGGTAAATATAGGTGTGTTTTCTGTTGGAAGAAAGATAGTAATTTCAAAAAATTATTATTATTATTTGCGATAATATTATCTTAAAAGATATCATTTGTACGGATTTTTAATATGAAATTCATAAAAATTTAGATTTTTTCCTCTAATCCTCTTAACCTATGAATCATAACGAGCTGTAATAGTTTTTTTCCTCTGTCGTCCTAGTCGTCTTACTATATAACATTCTTTTTATTAACATATCATTAAAATTCTTGATGACGACCTAGTTTGGAAAAATTTCAAGATATTTGTAGCAGGAATTTGAACAACATTCAACCAAATATAAGGATAATCATTACTTGTTGTTAAGTTAAAAACAAGAAAAGGCACAAAGACGAAAAACAATAATGAGACAATATGATCCTTTTAAGATAACGGACGTAATTTTAGAAAAGAGTAGGTCAAATTGAATTCTGTGAGTCTGAAGAAGTCACTTTTACTTTATTACTTTGTCTCCAATTAAGGGAATATCGTCAAGTAACTAACGATTACTTTCTTTATACCTAATTGCTGTAGAATCCTGTTGAAATTATAGTTTTCTTTTAAATAAAAATAAAAAAAAAATTATCAAGACGACACTCTAAAAATAATAATCATAAAATGTAGAGAAGGAAAACTTGTTTACCATCTGTTTGATGGCAAATAATTAGAAGAATCGTAACCTATTATCAGATAATCGTATTCATAAGCATTGGTAATAGATGTTGGACTTTCAATATGTGGAGATTATCGAATTTCATCCAGCCAACCACTCTCTAGGATTATACGATTTTTTGTCAATCGAGCCTTAAAAAACGTAGAAGAGCTTTCGTTCTTTCCTTGTGTGTGGAGCTTTTCTAATATAGATCTGTTAACAAAAGTAAAAGTTTCTAACAAGTTCAGTTGTCGACCAACAAAAAGTAAAACACAGCGAAACTAGTTTAATTAAACGTTTAGAATAATTTACAAGTTTATAAGCGAAAAATGAATTCTTTAAAGTAGATAGAGGTGAAATATTTTCAATCATTCAAGAATAGATGAATAGAAATTGGTTGATAATTGTTTGTGTCAATTCTTGTTTCCTACAAACTAGAAAAAAGAACAAATAAATTGTCTTGTAGGTATCTTGTTTGCATTTGTAAGTAAAAGTAAAAGTGTGTCAAAGGATTTGAAGACTAAAATACCTAATGGAGCATTAATACTAATTCTAACTGTACTTGTGAATAATTCCAAATAGATTTGGTATGGATCGGTGTCAGAAAATCGGCACAACATACAGATTTTTTTTCTCTCTTCATTCATGTTATGAATATATCCGAATTTCCCGGATATGATTTTCATTAGAATTACAATTAGACAGACAGAAGAAAAGAAAACAACCATAATAATGATAAAAATTAAACAGATGTACTTTTTCCTTTACAGAATCTTCTCACCATATGCTGCTATTTCTATTGTTAGTGATCTTACAAATGACTTTGTAATAGGTCTTTTCACCTTTTCCTAATAACTTTATCTAAATAATACCGTATTGTTGAAGATAATCACAAGATTATAAAGTACATCCAATTTGTTCTTTGTTAAAACAAAATTAATCCCCATTTTTTCTCTAAAATTATAAAAGATTGTTTTTATTCAAGTCGTCCATTGTCAATTCCTAATTAAAAACGGACTGGTTTAATTCCTAGTAGCCTTATTTTCGATGCTGCTCTCTTTATTTTATTCTACTTTATAAAGTGGATTTTTGGATAACAAGAAAGAAATTGACCAATATAATATCAAAATATTATTCCAGTAAGATTACTTGCAGAAAGTAAATTGTAAAAAAACACACACAACAAATTCAAAACCATCATAAAAAGAATAACTCTTACTTTCCACGGGTCATCAGTATCAGAAATCTTTCTCTTATAAATGAACCGTAAAGTGAGGTAATTTTAGTCTAGTTCTTTTCCTGTCTGTCTGCAAAAAAACAACATTTTAGACACATCTAATCTACATCAATTAGTTTCAAGAGATTACTTATTTAGACTAACGGATGGAATGGGGAAAGATGATTAACATAGACGGCCAAAAAGGATGACATATTATTATTTTTTTTTGTCGTTTCTTATCGTAGGTATTGGTTAAGAATCAATTTTCGAGTTTCGATTTAATTCCAATAACCAGTTTTTTTTTCTCGATGTGTGTATGTCAAGGAGACCATTTCTACTTTCTTCTTGTATATACAAGTTTATATAGAGAGGAGATATTTGCCGACAAAACATCAATGACCAATTAGTTGATTTATCGTGTATGTAGAGGCATTGAAAAGCTTTCAAGTGAAATTGGTACCGTTATTCAACGATAATATCCAACATCGTCAAAAAAAATGGAATCACAACCCTATATGGTTAATTAATTTCTGGTAAAATCATTCTAACCGTAAATAGTCGTTATTATTAACAAAAATAAGGCCTCTTAAATCTAGATCATTTGTTGTCTGACAATAGTATAACAATAAGAATTTCATCTGTCATGTGAAAAGGAGCAGGTTCATTTCCTTTTGTTGAATCAGATCCGGTACAGTAGCTAAAATAATCGTGTAAATTTACTATTAAAAGCACTTTTATTTAATGACAAGTTGTTGAAGATTTAATGAATGGTTTTTAAACTAATTTCATTAGTTGAAATGTTCCCAATTTAGTATTAACTAACCAGAAATAACAAAAAATATATCTATATCAAAGACTAATAATAATTGGTCTCGTCTATATGCACGCAACTTGTTAGGTGAAATGATTTCCACTCTATTTATATAGTCTGTAAACATTAAATAATTGGTTTTTCTTTTCATTAAATTACCTAGTAGTCAGTTGTTTTTCTTCCAAATTTGGAAAGGTAGTTTGAGGACGCACGTTCTAATTGTGAATTATGTAAAAAAAAAACAAACGTAATTCAATTGAATAATAAATTATTTAATAAATGGTCTGAAAATAAAAACGTTTTCTCCAAATCAAAAACGAAATTAAATTAAATTAAAAAAAAAGAAAAACGTTCGTATAATTGAGAAAATACATTAAAAATGAAAATTCTTCTTAACTCTAGTCGGACACAATCTATCAATCAATTAATCAATATTTTATGAATGAAAGCGTTCGTGAAATTTTCATTGATGATTAGAGATTTCACCAAAAATTGGGTACAACTAGTCTCAACGTTTTTTTCTTCTCTTCTAACAATTCAATATTTTACGAGTTCGATCTTTTCTAGAACGTAACTTGAAATAATTATGAAACTGAAGGAGAAACTACTTAAATATTCCTAATTGTCTGGTAATTTGCAGGATTCACTTGACGTTTTGTCTTATTAATCTTGTTTCCAATGTAAGGGGTCGGTTGTATTGCGTCTTTACACAATTTTCCATATTTAAAGTTATTATTTTATAAAATTACAACGTAAACGACAAAAAGGGATGGGGCGGATTTGCAAAAAACTTTATCAACTACCATTAATTTTACTTATCTTCCATTCAAAAAAGTAATTAATTTTTTTAATTATCTGAAATGTTGTAAGTTTTATATTCGTATTTTATTTTAAAAATAAATCAATAAATAATACATTATTTTCAATACAAAACATTTATTGTCTTCTATTATCCGTTCCATGCTTGATCTGATTGTCCTGTTGAAATCCAGATTGATAATGTGGTTGTTGATGTAGATAATATGGATTGATTTGTTCATTATTATAGTATGGTTGATAAGGTAGAATCATATCGTTATTATATTTCCGATGGGTTTGAATCAGATTTTTCGCAGCGATAAATATTGATATTAAAAAGGAAATTACACCTGCCATTGCAGCTTTTTTAGCAATCAATGCTATACCCATATAAAATATAGCTGCTAAAGATGCCAATTTCAACATAACACCAACTAGAAGTGGTGTCAGAAATTTCGATTGTTCTGGTTTTGTTTTCGTTGCACGACCTAGAAGAGAAGCGAAAAAAGTAATAGATCGAAATTCGCAGTTAATAATATGGGCTAAAAGCTTAATTGCCGACAGTTGTATTTATTCTGTAAATATTTATAAGGAATACTTGAGGTGTATATGTCGATACGAAACGAAGCAATACTTTAAGGGTTAGTTTGTTGTATTTTTATGTATTTCAATCTAAAATTTGAGTAAACATGTTTTCTTATATGGCTGCAAACCATAGTAGCTTGTAGCTAGAGTTCTAGCAATAACAATGAAGCGATTTTCTAGAAAAATAAAGCTTCTCAGTTATTTTCAGCTATACTGGATATTGGAAAAACTAATTTCAACGAAACGAAAAGAAAAAAATCACGAAATACGAATCTAATAATATTATAGTGGAGAATTTTTAGAAATCTCACCTTCTTCAATTTCATTCCTGATAACGTTTGGGAACAAATCGATAATGTTCGTGACAGTTTTCAACGGTTTCCATTCAACTGACCCTTCATTCCACAAGTGTTTCACACGACAAATAAGATAATCCTCTAAGGCATGTTGTCTCTTTTCCACATCCCTTGTGGACATTATCCGGTGTTCACTTTCAATCTCATCTAAACTCCTAGCTTTTCTATCATTATTATCCGGTAACAACATCAAGCCACCAATTTCTATAGGACGACTTGAGTACTCTTTCGTCATTTTGTAAATCTGAAACGATAAAAGTGTTTACAGAGAAAAGCAACGAAAAAAGAAAAAAAATGGATTTTAAAACTCACTTGAAATTGTAAACATGAAATTGAATCATTTTTGAAACAGTCTTCAATATTACCAACACTAGATTGAACTAAAAGAAATGCAACGAAAAGAATAGTTGTGGACATTTTTTTTCGTAAAAATATTTGTAGAAATACTAGATTTCTGAAAATTTTACAATTTTATTTTAAAGGGAATTTTCACCCCACTATCAGACATTTCCCCCCAAAACTATAACAAAAACTAGTTATATAACAGAAACTTGATTTCAATACAACATATCAGGAACAAGTAGTTATTAATTTAAATTATTCCAGTTTCGCGAATTGCAAGTTCAAAGTTTGTAATTTAATTTTCGTCATTTTTAGTTACAATCGTATAATATAATAAAATCCATTGGTGTATTGTAATTGCGTTAAATATTTTTTTACAGTTATTTTTATTAGAATTACCTACTATTCTTGATTGTATACAGGCTATCAATTCATATTCAGGAATTTAAGAAATGTTCAACGTTGGCGACATATTGTTTAGGACTAGGTCAAGGACTAGTTCATGAAAAAATGATTCATGCAGACCTGGTGAAGAATTTTAAAACGCATTGAGATCAGAAAAACCTGCATCACAAAAAGATTAGGACTTTTCTTCGTTAAAATTGATTACAAGGCAATATAATCAGAGCTCTGTTAGAAAATCAACAAAAACAGACAAGAACTGTACCCGCCAGTACGTCCAAAGTTTTGTAATAAAGTAGAGTGAACGAGTACTCCATCTATAGAAAGTACTTGTAATTGTTAAAAGTAATTAAAACAACTTTTTATTAAAAAAAAGGTATATTGTTTTCAATCTGAGGTCTACATTTTTCTTGGAATTTCCTGTCCAAATTGATCAAATATTTGAGATTTTTCCATTAATTAATTTGGAAAATCTTTTTTTTTCGAGATTAAAGTCGCGCCCCCATTTCGTCAAATCCACAAAATCTAGGTCTCTAGGTCCCGTTCTTATCCTTATAAAGAGCCTGGCGTTGTAACATTGTTCGGCAGATGTATGAAACTCGCCCAATGCGAAACATCGTCGTCCAAACTGGAGACTTTCCAATGATTGAAAAAATTTTCTCCAATTCGTAATTATATTAAATTGTTGTATTTCTTTCGATAAAATAAAATTATATAGATATTATATAGAAGAAAAAAAAATAATGACCTATTGCCACCAATTTCTCTTGATCGACACTTTCTAGATTCCCACTATAAGAATTTAAAGATTTTCCCATTTTTTTACCTGTTGTTGTTTTCTTATTAATAAACACGAAAAACCTATAGTCATTCATCTTGAACCTGCTGCAAGTTCAAGTCTCTTTCTCTTCAAGTTCCTCATTCCATAAAACCAGTCCATTGGAACGAGGTCAGTGTATTTGTAGGTAATGACCATTCATTGAACTTGACGATTTTCAACAAAACATATATCAAGAACAACAAGAGAAAAGAAGGATAGTATTCTAATATGAATCCTTGATAGAGAAAGAGACGATATATGGAGAAATTGGAAGTCAATTCTTAGAGTTATTCAGGTCAATGTTATTAAAAAGGCGGATACGATGAATTGGATTTTTTTTCTTCGAAACAAGAAAGTTCAGGTAGAGAGAGGTCTTTTATTTAAATTAAACATGTGAAATTATGTGTATAAATTAAAAATAAATAACAGATACAGACAAAAAAAATTAGGTTTACATGGTAAAACTCAATTTATACAACAAAAAACAAAAATCATTATTTGTTGTTGTTACTTCTGTTGTTTTAATGAAACTGGAAATCGGCATCTTGCTACTGGAAATGAAATGAAATTTAGAAAATTGAAGTAGAAGGTAATTAGACTCTAAAGATCAAACTAATAAAGAAAAGGGAAATAATTAATCTTCCGGAATCAAGAGCCGTACCTCCAATTTCTTCTCCTCCTTAAAAGAGATCTCTTTGTAAATTCATTTGAACTGAATATAAATTACTTGAAAGGTAGTAAGTAATAGATAGAATAATTAATAAATAATACTCCTATTGCTAATACGTCACAGCCTAACTGGAATTGTTGTTGTATGCACTCCAGGCTCGATATGCAATATCAGCTGCTGCTCGTTTTCTTCGGTACTCATGTCCATGTCCATGTGAGGCATGAATAACAGTATGGCCACCTTCATCATGTCCAGAACTAACTAATTTCTTTAAGCCGACAACAATTGATAACATCAATGCCAAAGCTGATACCATTAGGGCTTTCATGGCTAAAAGACCGACACCACCGATACCTAGAGCGGCCATCATTTTGCCCATCATAGCACCTAAAATGAGAACACCACCCATTCCACCTTTGCCGCCTTTACCACGTGGGCTGCCTGTAAAAGAAAATTAAAAAACCAATATAGACAACCAAATTTACAGTTGTTGTAAACATTTGGCGGTATTCTCCGGGCGGATCAAGTAGCTACGAAATTTAATATGACAACAATGAGTTTTGTGTGTATAGTAAGTTTGGAGGATTGTTTAATTTTACCTGCTTCATTAGTTCCTTCAAATCCTTCGAGGGCATCCTTGAAGGCTCTACCAAATCCTTCACCGGGCATCAATTCTGGTAATCTAATCCTTAATTCATGTGTTTGTAGATAATTTTCAACTGCCCCTAGGACGGTTTTATCATCGCTAGATGCTGACCGGGCATCATTTTCGCTACGTATATTAACTAAATGTACCCCATCGCTAACTTTAAAATCTTCCGGTTGTGTATTTAAATATTGTCTAATCATTTTCCCTAACACTTGTACACCATGTCCAAGATCGGGTTGTGTTTCTGGTGTGGCGGCGGCGTATACGGTCGACGTCGCGACGCTAACAACAACAAAAACAACACTAATAACAACAAATAGCTTATACATGTTTGCTTCAAACACTTTTGTGCAATTGTGGCTGTAGAGTGGTTAGAATCGGTCTTATATATCTTAGCAAAAAAAGTGACTACTTTTCATTATTGGAGCTTAATGGAGCAGAGAACTGCTGAAAAAATTAAAGCGAGATAATTAGATCGTTTGGTCTATGATTTGACCCAGTTTTTAAACAAGAAAAAAAAGTAATTCTACAATCTCTCGTTCAACAAGTACGATTCTTGAATATTAAAAACATTTCTTGCGGGTAAGTAAGTGATGGTCTTTGAGTACATGTTGTGATCGGCAATAATTTTCTGAGACAGATATATCTGGAGCGAGTTAATGTCAGAAAAGAAACGATGTAGTGGACATATAGAGTAAAGAGTGGATATACATTTTCTCTCTAATAGCGCCTTTACGGGTAATTAAAACACCAACTGGCAAGCAGGTCGCTGAACATCCGGTGAATCCTTTCAAATCCACCACTATCACACCACCACTTTTCTATAAACAAGAATACCAATATCGATCCTGATATACTACTAAAGAAGTCTATCAAAAGTCTGACTAGAGTTTGGCGTCCGGAAATCATAGGGCTGCCTCCAGGGAGGGCGGTGTGTGCTGTACTTTCTAGGCCACACCACAAATCAATTGAAATGTTTCTCTCCAAAAACTACTTCCTGTTTTTCTCTTCTCATACTAATTTGAAAATTGAAATGCCCTAAGGGCAGTCACAGATGTAATTAAAACGGTATCACAGAAACGAAACCGAAGGACAGAATTATATTTTGTTACACATACTCTTCAAATTTCCTCTACCTACAAAGAAATGCTTTCCATTCGACCTAGATACAGTTTTTGGTTTTTATCGATTGAAATCATTTATAATTCATACAGATTATTAACCAAAAAAAAAAAAAATTATAATATTTTTACTTTAACAGGGCGAAACGTGATTCGGAACAGTGAAAATCCGGTTCCTTTACTCTCACTAGTTTTTATAGAAAACGACACTTGTTCAAGATGTCCTGTCCAATAATCGTAAACTTTCTATTGAATTTTCATGAATTTTTTACAAGTTTTTAGAAAACTTGAAATAAATAAGAAACTAACAGGGTCACGATAGTTACAACCAATGCAGTGCAAAATTGGTGGATGCGCCACGTCTAACTTTCTAATAAAAGTTAAGTTCGAGAAAAAAAATTACATTCATATTTTCGAATAATTCGCCAATTAATTTAATTTATAATTTTTTTTTATCAAGAAGTAAATTAATTTAAAAATTTGGGTAAACTGACAATGAGTGAATGGTGTTTCGGAGGGAGTCACGTTTTATAAAAGCAGCAATCGTTACAGTTTACCAACAGTCCCACAACGAATTTAACAACAAATACATCTGTTCTATAAATTAACGAAAGCTAACCAGTAAATATTTAAAAAATAAACATCTACCTAAGTCAAATACAAAGCAATTGTTATTTAATTTAAAAAATTCTTTAATAAATATGAATACTATATAGATATAATTTCGCATTGTTTGTGAAAAAAAAACAATACCCGGCAGCTATTATCTTGTGCCACAGCCTCGTTTTTTTTGTTGTATGAATATTTTTCCTCACAACAAAAAAAATCGACCAATAAAGCTGTACATACAAAAGAAATTTATGAAAACCAGACAAGAAAATACCTAAGATTTTAATTTTGATTTAAATCATTTGATAAATCTTATTTGGAGATTCGTGTCGTTCTAATTAACGATTCAACGAGCAGCAAATCAATTGAACTAGATTTCCGTTTTATAGTTTATTTCGAATATTAACAAATTTTATTGTGTTTCCCATCCATATATGATGTAGTTTTTCTTCTTCTTGAAAGGAAGAAAATTTGCCAAAGATATGCTTTTTATATTGTTTGATAAACAAAACTATAAATCGTCTAAGACAGTTCCTATTTGTTTTATAGAATTTATAGGCATTTCCGGTAAATCCCTCGACTTTTCGTTCTCCCTTTTTTTATGTGAATATTTCCACATAGGTCATCAACCGTTAAGTTGCATCAATGAGAAATGCCTTTATAGCACACCATTTAGATTTTAACTGCCGGAAAAAGAATTTTCGATCGTCCTTTCGAGTATTGGCCTAGTTATTCTTTATTTTTTTTCTGTAAATTTCGGAAAAATATATTCGATAATAAATCACTTTTCTTTTCAGTAAAGTCCATAGAGAGGATATCAAAAGTCGTATATATTTCAAATTTCATCGAATTCCCTTGTTATAGTTATAACACACAACTCACACTCACAGAACTTAATTCTTTCATAAATCTAATAAATTTGAAACAGTTCCTGAGCATTCTGTTGCCGTATTGGGAATTGAAGTGTTTCAGAAATATATATAAATATCAGAGGAACAAAGATAGAGAGAATGATAGGAATTGTAAACGAAACGTTATACAAATTTACACAAAGTTGACGATTTGGTAGTCAAATGACTAGGAATTTTCGTCGTCTCCAATAAGAGAGAATGTATAAAATTTTTGAGAGCTTTGTATGTATTTATACTTGTAAACCTATAAGTTACATACCTATTTGAGAGAGCTTTTCGTGTAATTCTATTCGTTTATTTATTTTCTTATTTTGTTAGAGAATTACTCTTAAAAACCTACCTACTTTGTAAAATAATCCCATCACGTCTTTTAAATTGTAGCGGAATAATTTCGTTAATTTTTTTTGTTGGCGTTCGAGTGTTGCAGGAAATTAATTAGTCGCGCTTTTATTAGTTAATTGTTGTAGAAGGAAAAAAAAGAGAGATGCACACTTGGTCACCTATTAAACTCTTAGAGTTTCTTGGAAAGTTTGTGGAACTCTTTTTTTACCTTTTGCATCTACAAGCACATGCATGTTTGTTTACAATTCAGAACAATTGCATCCGTATCCGGAAAATTTCTAGAGAAAATATTGGTTAGTTGATTGTTGTTATACTTTTCTTTTAAAGGAAATGAAATGTGAAATCGATTCAATTTCATTCGTTTTATTGAATTATTTTTATTTTGATTTATAATACGAAAGGTGTGAAAATTATTAGTTTCTCTAAAGTGCTTCCATTAAGCATTAAATTTATCAAGTTTTGATATATTGATGCAATTAAATAGTGCAACGGAACGTGCAATTTTGTGATAATAGGTAGTAAAGGAAATTTGTTCAATTAGAGTACTAGAGATGAAGTAAAGTTGTATAATTGGAGGGTTCTTTTTATTTTGTAAATACAACATTCTATAATAGGATTATGTGTCAAAAGATTGTTGTCATCAAATAAATAATGATCAATCTGTTGAATGGAATTTTAAGCAGCTGTCGTTACGTTGCGCCGTCATTGAAACTTGATTGGTTAATTAATGAGTGTTTACTGCAACTTCTTCAATTGTGCAGATTTTATATTGCGCCTCTAAATTTCCACATCGTTGGTTTACAGTCTGGGATGGCACTCGAAGAGTTATAGAAAACTCCGCTCGTTAATTTAAAAGAATTTTCGCTTTGATAAGACTTGAGTTTGAAACACTGAAGGACATAAACGCGACAACATCTAAAAATTGTAGGAAAAATTTAATTATTCTTTAGTAATGAAACGTAAAATAGATACACTGAGCTTGCATTGCAAAGAAAATTTACCTCTTTATGCATATATTTCAAAAAGTCACACTTTTACGTGTTTTATTATAATAGGGATTTTTATACAAAGGTCGTCTCTTTGATTGCATCCTTTGCTCCTTAAACACATTTTTTAATCATCTCATAAGAACTATCAGTAAACCTTTCACGTTTGATCAGTAAACGATTTTCATAAAGTAGAACTTGTACAGTTTTAATAAATTTTGTTTATTCCATCAGCCATCAGTGCCGGACTGGACAAGGGGGGTATGGGGATTTTTCCCCCGGGGGCCAAGAACTTTTGGTGCCAAATAGCGTTTGAGGGCCCACCGATAATCTTTTAAGGTATTTTTTTTTTGATCAACTTTCAAAAAACAAAATCTAAAACCATGATCTGCTGTAAAACTTACCCTTTTGCTGAACTTCTCCGATAAGGTTATGCAGTCCCCAACGCTGAATATCAATCGTGGGTGGTAGTGGTCCATTTAGAAAACACATCATATTTAAACACTTCACATTTAAAACTTTCCCGAATTATCGTTAGTAGTAATTTCACTCCCGCACTTACACTAATTGACTCACAACACACACTGTCTCCAAGACACCATTTTATTTAAATTAATAGTTCAGAAAAATTTTGATATTGACTCGTCGATGTTTTAGAATCAATTGATTAGAAAACTTGTAACAACAAATTAGACAAAGGACATTATGCACCTTTATTTTGTATGTATCGTTGTTATCAAAAACCAAAAACTTGTCCTTATACGTGTTTTGTACTGCTGTGTCGTGTAAAGTATGTAACAGCTAAGTGAACAATGCCGGACTGGACAGGGGGGCAATTGAAGAGATTTCCTCCGAGGCCAATGAATTTTTGGATGCCAAATAGTGTTTGAGGGGCCACCGATAATCTTTTGAGTATTTTTTTTTGTTCGCCAGCTTCGTTTCCTACAAATTCCCCCGGTGCCAAGATAAGCCAGTCCGGCCCTGTATTCCATTAATAAATAAAATTAAAGAATGGATGTAAACATTACATGTTTACAAATTTTTCTTTCATGTATGATAATTTCTGGGTTAATTGCAATTTATTGCATTTTCTGCATCCTACATTTTTACCATAAATAACATGCAATTCTGTTAGGGTTGGTTGCAAATGGTGGATGATATAAATGCTGGTAAAAAAAATTATCCTTGTTCATTGCCTATAATGACTTTATCCAGTCTAGTGTTATTGAGTGTCTTTTTTTCAACAATTTCAGCAGGATGGTTAAATGATTTCCTATCAATAAACGGTTTAGATATTGGCAATGGTTTATTTTTACATTTACAATCAATGAAAAATTATAATAATGGCACCACGTTTTTTGAACGACATGCAGTTAGAGCTGATTATGGTGATTATGGTATAAGTATTGGGAAAGCACCAAAAAAGGAAGCCGTTCAAGTTGGACTTTTTCTCAATGAAGGTAGATCGATTATACTTATATATAAATTTTTTGTTTATGATAGTTGTGTTTAATATCTGGACGAAATGTGAACATGAGAAAAATGGCCTATTCCGCTTTAATGCCCATTAAGCTTG